>SJYT01008542.1:56738-154744 GCA_006410635.1 Cephalophus harveyi | reverse complement strand
GAGGGGTGGAGGTGGTGGTGGTGGGGGGCGACGTCCTATTTCCATCTCCAAATACCTTCTCAAGGGCATTGCTCCATAAAATTTCCCCTCTCCCTCCTGTGTCATCAGTTTTCTTCTCTCTACTGGATTCCCACAGGCATACAAGTTATTATTTTTCCCATTAAATAAAAACATTCTCTTGACTCCAATTTCCCCTCCAGCTACTCACCAATTTCTTCCTTTCCTCTTTCAACATTTGGAGTGAGTCATCTGTATTCATCACATCTAATACCGATGCCCCCACCTGACCCCCTATTCTGTCTGGAGCCCATACCGGGGTTTTTACCCCTTACTCCAACTCCACTGACTCTGCTCTGTCAGCTCATCAGTGACATTTCTTTGCTGCAGCAGCGGTCCCAGGCTCCTCTTGTTTCACCTCCAGCAGCATTTGATGTGCTTGATTTTTCTTCCCCTTGAATACATTCTCCATTTGACTGCCTGGACACACCCCTCCTGGTTTTCCTTGTTCCTCTCTAGCTGGTCTTTCTCAGCCTCCCTTGCTGGTTGTTCATCTCCCCAAACTCTAAATGGAGTGCCTCTGGGCACTTGTATCTCTTCTCAATTTAGCTTATGCTTTCAAGCTTGTCTGTGCAATGAAAGTTGTTATGTTTTCATTGGTAGCCCAGATCTCTCCTGGGGACTTCGGGGCCCCTTTATCTGACCACCCACTGGTCAGCACTACTGAGATGTGTCCAGTAGGCATTTCAAGCACAACCTGTGCCTGCAACCCTTTTAGGGTGCTGATGTGTTTGTTTCATAGTGTGATCATTTCTAGGGGATCCCCTTCTGGGAAATTGGATCTGGGGGATCGCACAAGGATGTGTGGACAAAATTAGGGCTTCAGGAGACAAAGGGAAGGAGAAAAGGCAGGTTGGGGGCAAATTTGGCTTGATAATTGCTTGGATCTTGTCAAAGTTAATATTGCTAAGAAGCGTTAATGTTTTTGGAGGGAGGGTCAGAGAAGGTTGCAGGATGTGGAGATGGGTTTTGAAAAAGGTAAATCAGTGATGAAACCTCAGGCTGATAATGCCTTTTCTGAGTGGACCTTGAGGCTATATCCTGTCAGTTTATTTTTTGATGATAAATTTAGGAATTCTGGAATAAAAATCAACTACTTGAAGTGTACAGCTGTTTTGCCAGCATCTTCTAGTCTACCCGTGCTGTGCTATGCTAAGTCACGTCCAACTCTGTTGGAAGTCCAGGTGAGCCAGTGGACGGTAGCCTGCCAGGCTCCTCTATCCATTGGGTTCCAAGGCAAGAATACTGGAGTGGGTTGCCATTTCCTACTCCAGGGGATCTTCCAGACCCAGGGATCTAGTCCATCGGGGCGCATTATAAATACATTCAAATGCCATTTCTCCATGGAGTTTGGTGGGTAAAATGTTCTGGATAACTTGATTATCTGGGTCACTGAGAATTAGCTAGGTTTCGGTCTTACTGCTTGCTAGTTGTTTAGTGATTTACCTGTTCAGCTCTGTTTTTAGCTGTTTAATGAACTTCAGAAAAAAGTTCTTTTGTTTTTGGAATGTTTTAATGAAAATGGTGTGGCTGTTACTTAATCATTTTGGGAAACATGTTCAGCTAGGAATGTTCAGTTAGAGAGATGAGCTCAATTAAAACCTCCTTCATGAAAAAAATCAACTGCTTGAATTTAAAACAACAATAAAAACAGCCTAGCTGTCCAAAAAGGAAATCCTCATTCTCTGCTATCTCCAATCTGCTCCCTACCCCCACCAGCCTGTCCCACCAGACTTTCCATCTCAGTGAACAACATTCCATTCTTCCCTTAGAACAGAACATTTGGAGTCATTCTTGAATTATCTTTTTCTCACACCCTCTCACAAATCCAATAGACTATACCTTCAAAATATATTCAGAATCCATTTCTAATCTCCTGACTGCTGGTATGCTGGGCCAGGCTGCCATAATTTTTCATGTGGATTAATGGAGGCTCCTAACTGGCCTCTCTGCTTCCTGCTTGATCCCCTTCAATCAGTTCTTAAACTTACTCAGATTGTGTCATTCCTCTTTCTATCTCATTCAGAGGGAAAGCCAGTCATTCCTGTGACTTCTAAGCTACTATGTGATCCAGGCCGCTATTACTCTCTAGTTCCATCTCTTACTTTACTCCATTTACTTTTTTCACTTCCTTCATCCTGGCGGTTTCTTGAATCAGTCTGGGCCTCCTTTCCACCTCAGAGCTTTTGCACTTGATGGAATTCCTTTCCTTTCCGGTCCTGTATCCACATGGCAAGGCTCCTGCACACCCCTCAGGTCTTTCCTCAAATGTCACTTATCCAAGAGGCCTGTCCTGCTTTCCTGACCACCCCTACCCCTCTTAGCTTTCAACATCCCTGCAACACTGTGTCTCCTTTCTCCACTTCATTGTTTCTTAGCGTTTAGCAGAATCTGTTGGAGAAGCTGATGGCACCCCATTCCAGTACTCTAGCCTGGCAAATCCCATGGATGGAGGAGCCTGGCAGGCTGCAGTCCATGGGGTCGCTCGGAGTCGGACATGACTGAGCGACTTCACTTTCACTTTTCACTTTCATGCATTGGAGAAGGAAATGGCAACCCACTCCAGTGTTCTTGCCTGGAGAATCCCAGGGACGGGGGAGCCTGGTGGGCTGCCGTCTCTGGGGTCGCACAGAGTCGGACACAACTGAAGTGACTTAGCAGCTGCAGCAGAATCTGTATTTACCTCATTCTTTGTCTTTTCTCCCTTCTGCTAGAACAGAAGCTGCACAGGACAGACATCTTTGTTCTGCTTACTGCTTATTCCCAAGACTGAGCCCGTAGTTTGCTTTGTGGTGGAACCTCATAATATGTGTTAAACAAGAAGGACTCTTTCTTGCCCTGGGCATTCTTATGGCTTAAAGTTATTGTAAATCTGTTTGCCACAAAGCACTAATAAAACTAATTATTTTACTTGTCTTCTATTAAGTATATTTACTATATGTGTCACATTGATTTAGTACCATAGTAAAAGGAATGGCTGCTGCTTCTACTGCTGCTAATTCGCTTCAGTCATGTCCGACTCTGTGCGAACCCAGAGACAGCAGCCCACCAGGCTCCCCCGTCCCTGGGATTCTCAAGGCAAAAACACTGGAGTGGGTTGCCATTTTCTTCTCCAATGCATGAAAATGAAGAGTGCAAGTGAAGTCGCTCAGTCGTGTCCGACTCTTAGTGACCCCATGGACTGCAGCCTACCAGGCTCCTCCGTCCATGAGATTTTCCAGGCAAGAGTACTGGAGTGGGGTGCCATGGCAGACAGAATACAAATTAGAGAAGAGTTTCTACAGCTTTTCATGCTGGTTCATTTCAGTGCGTCCCATTCATGGTACAGCTGTATCTATACATTGAAAATGCATCAGCGTGTTTATGCCTAGGTATCCTGCCTTATTACAGAAGCAAAAAAAGGCTCAGAGGGGCTGGCTGGAAATGTGATTATGTAACGATCCGTCTAGTCAAGGCTATGGTTTTTCCAGTGGTCATGTATGGACATGAGAGTTGGACTGTGAAGAAGGCTGAGCGCTGAAGAATTGATGCTTTTGAAGTGTGGTGTTGGAGAAGACTCTTGAGAGTCCCTTGGACTGCAAGGAGATCCAACCAGTCCACTCTGAAGGAGATCAGCCCTGGGATTTCTTTGGAGGGAATGATGCTGAAGCTGAAACTCCTGTACTTTGGCCACCTCATGCGAGGAGTTGACTCATTGGAAAAGACTCTGATGCTGGGAGGGATTGGGGGCAGGAGGAGAAGGGGATGACCGAGGATGAGATGGCTGGATGGCATCACTGACTCAATGGACGTGAGTCTGAGTGAACTCCGGGGGTTGGTGATGGACAGGGAGGCCTGCCGTGCTGCAATTCATGTTGTCGCAAAGAGTTGGACACAACTGAACAACTGAACTGAAGGACGTTGTAACCTAATATGTTGTTTCAAATGCTGGGTGATGGGAAAGTCTGTGCTTTATTTATGTTAATAATCTCGTTTGCAAGAAACACCAGTCACTACCTTTTGTTGTTCAGTTTGCATTATTCTATGCCAGAACTTTAACATTTATTACTTCAGTTCTGCCTCTCTCGTTTGGGTAATAATGTCTCCAGTCCTCCAGTTGTAAGTTAATTTGTATTCTAAGACCAAAAAGCTATTGAGTATTTGGCAACTTTCTCAGTTCAAGTCAAACTAATGATAATTACCTAAATTCAGCCATTTGTTATCTTTGTAAAAGTCATTGATTCTCTGCCCCACTGGTTACTGCACATACACTATAAAATAAAGGACAGAACATGTTCTGGTACATTTTGGCTTCTCTTAGTCTGTCAGAGTGAAGATTCAAGGCAATTCTTGTTTCTGCTTACTTGCAAGTTTTAAAACACTCCATTTTAGAAATTAATGTAATATAAAATCTACTTTGGGTGGGGTGAAAAATGAGTTTTTAAAAAATTTATTTGGAAACTAGGTTTATGAGAGAGTAACCAAAGTAGAGTAGAGAGTTCCCATGTGCTTTTGTCCTGCTTTCCCTAACATTAACAGCTTCCTTGGCTCAGAGAGTAAAGGATCTGCCTGAATGCAGGAGGCTGGGGTTCGATCTGGATCAGAAAGACCCCCTGGAGAAGGGAACGGCTCCCCACTTCAGTATTCTTGCCTGGAGAATTCCCTGGACAGAGAAGCCTGGCGGGCTACAGTCCATGTGGGCCGCCAAGAGTCATGACTTAGCAACTAACACTTTTGAGTGTAGTTCAGTTCAGTCGCTCAGTCGTGCCCGACTCTTTGCGACCCCATGAATAGCAGCACGCCAGGCCTCCCTGTCCATCACCATCTCCTGGAGTTCACTCAGACTCACGTTCATCGAGTCAGTGATGCCATCCAGCCATCTCATCCTCTGTTGTCTCCTTCTCCTCCTGCCCCCAATCCCTCCCAGCATCAGAGTCTTTTCCAATGAGTCAACTCTCTGCATGAGGTGGCCAAAGTACTGGAGTTTCAGCTTCAGCATCATTCCCTCCAAAGAAATCCCAGGGCTGATCTCCTTCAGAATGGACTGGTTGGATCTCCTTGCAGTCCAAGAGACTCTCAAGAGTCTTCTCCAACATAAACTCATCAAAGCCAAGAAATTAAATGATGGTGTAATACTATTAACTACTGACTCCATTTGGATTGACCAATTTTTCCTCTAATGCCCTTTAATTCCAGGATTGAATCCAGGATACTATGTTTCATGTAGTCATTTTTCTTCTCATCTCCTGTAATCAATAGCATCTCTTTCAAAGCGTACATGAATGGAGAAAGTAAGTCAAGTTAAAGCTGTAGGGAAGTTGTGAGAATTACAGATTAAGGGACTAGGTAAAACTTTGGAGATGTTCTGATCCAGGGGCTATAAAGAGGTGGTCCTGTGAGCTGAATTGGGCTCATACAATACTGGAATATGATTTGACTTAGTTGCCAACATTTAATGATTAGGAAGGCTTCCCTTGTAGCTCAGTTGGTAAAAAATCTGCCTACAATGCAGGAGACCCGGGTTTGATTCCTGCGTTGGTAAGATTCCCTGGAGAAGGATACAGCTACCCACTCCAGTATTCTTGCCTGGAGAATTCCATGGATAGGTTTTCCAGAAAAAAATCTGTTTTTTTTTTTTTTTGTTGTTGTTGTTGTTAGAAATCAGTGGCCCCTGCCACCCCAGGTCTGTTCACTGAATAGGATGATGATGTGGTCCTGAGAGGTGGCCGTCCCTTCTCTATGAGCAAGTAATTCCAGTCACTTCAGATTGTGCCCTTCCTGATACTGCTCTAGGCTGAACCTGCCCTTTACATGCCCCTGAAGATGAGTGTTGCGCTTAATCCACCATGTCTTGTCTTCTTAGACCAAAAAGAAGCCAGACTCCTTTTTGGTCTAAGAGCTTGCAAGGCATGGTTTTGGCTTCTCCAGAGGATAACAAAGATGATGGCAGAAAGATGGTGCAGTATAAATACCCAGTGAGGTCTAGTGCCACTCTAGTCTATATGCATCTTTACTTGTGTCCCACAAATAAGTTTGCAAACAAGTCCCCTGAGATGACATCTGATTTGCTCCCACTTCCTGTTTAGCTGTATGTGGTTACCTATTATGAGTACCAGTTAAAAGATGATGAACCTGAAAATCCAGCTTTGTGGCTTCTCTCGAGAAGCCAGGTGACCAGGCAACGCTAGGGTTGCTTTTCTCACCTGGCCTGGACTCGGGGCTGTGCCCTCAGCCAAGAACAGGCTCTTCTGGGCCCCACGTGTCCACTGAGGGACCTGGTGGCATTTGTAGTATTGGTCTTATGTACTGGGTCAGAAACCAGAGAAACCCCAGTAGTTTCCTTTTATGTTGCCTGACAGTTATTTTCTTGACAAGGATGACTTCAGTAACTCCCCAAAGTTGTTGAGGACAAGGGAATTTGGCACAGGGACTTGTGATGGGTTCAGAGCCTAGCCAACAGTCCAATTCTGATTCTGTCTCTTGTGCCCCGACCCCTCTTCCCGGATGTGCTCTCAGCTCCTAAGGTTTAATGATGCATATCAGTGTAGAGTGTTCTGTTCAGGAGCATTTTTGTTAAAGTAGCTCGAAGTGCTACTATATTTAAAGAACTCAGTTGGGACTTCCCTGGTGGTCCAGTGATTAAGAATCCACCTTGCAATGCAAGGGAGACAGGTTTGATCTGTGGCTCAGGGAACTTAAACCCCACATGCTGTGGAGCAACTAAGCCCTGGCGCCACAACTGGTCCATGTGCCACAACTAGTCCATGCGCCGCAACAAAAGATCCTGCATGCCACAAATAAGACACGCTGCTGCTGCTGCTAAGTCGCATCAGTCGTGTCCGACTCTGTGGAACCCATAGATGGCAGCCTACGAGGCTCCGGGAAGCCAAAGAAATGAATAAATGGCAATTGCATAAGGTGATAATTAAAAAAGAAAAACTAAGTGGAAACTGCGGTTGTGAAATTTCAAGCAGTATCTGGTTGGTATCCCTGTAATCTCATTAGCATATGCATGCGTGTGTGCTCGGTTGCTTCTGTTGAGTCTGATTCTGTGACCCCAGGGACTGTAGCCTACCAGGCTCTTCTGTCCATGGGATTCTCCAGGCAAGAATACTGGAAGGGGTTGCCATGCCCTCCCCCAGGGGATCTTCCTGACTTGGGGACTGCTCAAATCTCCCTTGTCTCCTGCATTGCAGGCAGATTCTTTGCCCATTGAGCCACCTGGGAAGCCCCCCCAGGAGCATATACTTTATTTTTCATTTACTGTTAGTTTTCATTAGGAATTGCATAAAATTTTTATTTTATTGAAATATAGTTGATTTACAGCATTGTGTTTCTGCTGTACAGTGATTCAGTGATATATATATACACACATCTTTTTTCATATTCTTTTATAGTTTGTCACAGGATGTTGAATATAGGTCCCGGTGCTGTACAGAGGGCCTTGTTTTTTATCCAAGTCGCTCAGTCGTGTCCGACTCTTTGCGATCCATCCATGGGATTCTCCAGGCAAGAATACTGGAGTGGGTTGCCATTTCCTTCTCCAATATATAATAGTTGGCATCTGCTGATCCTAAACTCCCAGTTCTTCCCTCTCCATCCCACCTCACTCCTAGCATATACATACAGAAACAAGGAGAGCATTCTCTTTTCAGATCATTATAGAAACACGGGGCCAATTATTAAAGGGGTTTTGTACCTGTGTGTATCTCTAAAGGTGTATATCTGTGTGGCTCAGTATGATAGCTGTGTTTATATGGGGTTCCTGATGGGCTGCAGTCCATGGGGTCACAGAGTCAGGCATGGCTTAGCAACTAAACAACGGAGCCCTTGGGATGTTAGTCTGAGTTGAATTGCACTGTGAGTGTAAGATACACACTGAATTTCAGATATACTCTGAAAGACAGAACGTACAATGTTTCAAATAATTTTTTATATTGTCTACATATTTAAATGATACTGTTTCGCATAGCTAGGTTAAGTAAAATAAGTTGTTAATTTCATCTTTTTTTTTTTTAAACTTAAAAAAAAAGTGGCCAAAAGGAAATGTAAGCTTAAGGACACAACTCCCCTTATGTTTCTGTTAGACGTAGTGACTCTAGATTTTGCTGTATTGGATGGCGAGGAAGGCTGAGCAGCCTAGTTTCTAGGCCGTGGTAAAGTCAAGTTCAAAGAATAAGAGTGGACAGAATGGAATAGTAAATTGTTTTCATAACTCTTGGCTTTAATAAAATGTGTACTTCACTGCTCACTTCAGTGTATTTGCTGCATTTAGTTGGATACCAAGTTGCACTCTTGCTTGGTTAGTTTTGCTGGTGTTGTGACATTGTTGGAAGTCACAACGATGCTTTTTGGAATTCCAAGCTTCTCTGCTATGTCTTTGAGTCAATTATTTAACCTCCTGAGCCTCAAAACCCTGCCCTGTAAAACAGGGACAATGGTGATCCACCCTAGTGTGTGAAAATTAGGGAAAGTAACACATGCAAAATAATATTTATTGCATGTATAATATTGAGGATCAGTATTAGTATAGTAAATGATATTTATCTTTGTTTTAATTCATTATTCTTGGTTGTGTGAAAAATGTCTCATTTTATCACTTTTGTGTGCTAGGAGTGTTAGTTGCTCAGTCGTGTCCGATTCTTTGCGACCCCATGGACTATAGTGCACCAAGCTCCTCTGTCCATGGAATTCTCCAGGCAAGAATACTGGAGTGGGTTGCCATTTCCTTCTCCAGGGGATCTTCCTGACCCAGGGATTGAACTCAGGTCTCCCACATTGTAGACAGACAGATTCTTTACTGTCTGAGCCAAGGCTGCCCCACAAATCAGAAACAGGCACTTTTGTTGATTCACCAGAAAACATTTCTACTTGGGTTTTCTTCTATTCACTCCTCTCCTGACAAAGGTTTTTTACTGTAAGTTGATGAGTCTTTTCAGTTGTTGATGTTCAATATTTATGAAAATCCAGCAGTGGACTATATGAGAGATACTGTTTTAGAAATAATTGGACACCTTAAACTTTTACAGAAGCTGGAGACATGTCATGGGTACAATAGAGAGGAATGTATATATTATTACATAAAAGATCCCAGATAACTGGATAAGTGAGAATGGACAGAGTGCTATAAACAAAACCATACCTTGGAGACACGCATAGCTGTGCTTCATCTGGTCCTCTCCCTTTGTGGTGGTCAAGTACACAAAGGAGAACTTTGTGATTTTGTTTTTGTTTTAGGTAAGGCTAAGTTTTCCAAATTTCAAATTCTAATTATATGCCTTATGGAGCTTATGGAAAATGAATGTGAATAATCCTGGGAGCATCTGTAGGCATTAGCTGCTAGAGAAACTCTGTGGAAGTTTCAGAGTGGAAGAACAGAGTACCGGGAAGAATGGGTAGTTTTGTGTGTTTTTCAGTCCTTTTCTCCCTTGTTCATTAAGGAATCAGGACCCAGAAGCTAGAAGTTTGGGACTCAGAAGGCCAGTTGGTGGCCTGCTTGAGGATAAAAATGCATTGACTTAAAAAAAAAAATCTTATCTATTTTTCCTTAAATCAATGAGAAATAGTGCATTCCGAGGTGGCACTAGTGGTAAAGAAAGAAAGAAAGTGAAGTCATGTCCGACTCTTTGTGACCCCATGGAGTGTAGCCTATCAGGCTCCTCCGTCCATGGGATTTTCCAGGCAATAGTACTGGAGTGGGTTGCCGTTTCCTTCGCCAGGGGATCTTCCCAAACCAGGGGTTGAACCCGGGTCTCCTGAATTGTAGACAGATAGATGCTTTACCGTCTGAGCCACCAGGGAAGTTTGCCTGCTAATGCAGGAGACAGGGGTTCTATCCCTGGGTCAGGAAGATCCCCAGGAGGAGGGCATAGCGACCCTCTCCAGTATTCTTGCCTAGAGAATCCCCATAGACAGAGGAGCCTGGTGGGCTATAGTCCATAGGGTTGCAAAGAGTCCATTAAGCATGCATGCCTTTTCCCTGAAATCGGTGAAAGATACTGCATTAATCAATCATACTTTGGCTCACATCCAACTCTCTTGTGCTATAAAGGTTTGAATCTCTCACTTCTTTCCACAGATTGGCTTTGCTTGGCAGTAACTTTTAAAATGATGAATCAAAGTCCTTCTTGCCAGAGTAACTCTCTATTAGCTGTGGACTGGCTTGTTTCATGCAAATTACTCAGTTAGTACATTCAGAAATGCTTCATAACCAACAACTCATTTATAATGTATAAGTGTTGTCATTAACTGGACTATGACTGCTGGCCAGGAAATTTGAAATCACCCACAGATTCCAGCCACCCACCACCTCTTGGTAGGTATGGAGGGTGCTTTCCAAGTGGTCCTCTTGTTATCCTACCTGGATCTCAGGCAGTATCTCATGGCCACCAGGAGCCTGTCTTTACCCACCAACTCTCGGTTCTGGTTGCCCTGCTCAGGATATCAGAGTCACTATAACAGGAATCCTCTGATTCCTGATAGGCAGTCTCTCTTTCCTCAATTCTTATTATATTAATGTATCATCTTATAGCTATACAGTAGCAGTGGAAATTAGCAATTGATTGCCAGAGTCTAGGGGCAGAGCTGTCAGTAAGAGGATGTCACCTCTGGGACCCCTAAGCTGCTTGGTTTTCTTCCTAGGACTTCAGAATCAGTGCACATATCCTAGATGCTTCTGACGTCATGACTTCATGAATGAGCCCAGGAAGGAACTTTTGGGCCACTTGAACACTGCCCCCTCCCCGCCCCCCGCCCCATCTGCCTTCAGTACCTTTGTTTTCTGTCCAGTCTGCAAGTAAAGAAGTTTTTCAAAACCTTTCAGATTAATAGTTCCTGCTATCATCTTGGTTTTCCTCCCTGGTTTTCTGGGTAGCACTGGATGCTGCTTCTGCTGAATCTTTTTTTTTTTTTTTTTAATTTAAAAAATTATTCTAAAAACCACGTAAAAATTATTATTCTCTCTGGAGATGCACAGTTCAGTGGTATTAAGTATAGGCACATGGTTGTACGGCATGTCTCCAGAGCTTTTTCGTCTTGTCCACTGAGTATCCTTCACTGTGAGGTAGGATGAGATGTGTCTTTGCTGGTTCATTTACCGTTTGCCCTGCTGCTTCTCCCCCATCTACAAAATACAGAATACTGTTTGAACATCTCTTTATCATAGAAATTGTGTCAATTTCCCCCTACTCTTGCTTACTCTTGGCATATCAAGTGGAATATATTAATAATGTGCTTGAAATAATCTAATATTTACCAGAATTTCTTTGTATTGCTAAGTGAGCATATGTTTGATGTTTTATTTCATGGGATAGTAATTAACACTTTTTATATCATTCAACAAATAAATGACTATGCAGTGATAAAAAAAAATGCTCCTATTAAGGCTTATATTAGATTGGCCAGTGGTTCATTTGGCGTCTTCTACCATCTCTGAAAAACGAGAATGAACTTTTTGGCCAACCTAGGTTTTTGGGAGAGGCTCCTCTGGCCGGACTCCCTTCCCGGTGAGACTGCTGGGCCAGCCATTTAGTGAATTTGCTCAAGTTGTTGTACCATCTTTACTTGCTAGCTGGGAATCTAGGTAGAGATGGGATTTGAAAAGCCAGAAGTGAAGTGAAGTGAAAGTCACTTAGTTGTGTCCGACTTTTTGCGACCCCATGGACTGTCCATGGAATTCTCCAGGCCAGAATGCTGAAGTGGGTAGACTTTCCTTCAAAAGCCAGGATTTGGTTTAAAGATGGGGAATACTGAGGACAGGAAGTGTTCTCAGTTGATAGTATATAAACCTCAACAAATACCTCGGCTAAAAAAAAATATTCTCCGAGTTGAGCACAAGGTCCCAGCGTGGAAAGATGTACAGGGCTGTTTTTCCTGGCACTTTTCCGTTGCCAGCATCCCAGATGGTAGCTCCCCTAGTTTGTAACATCCCCTGACAGCCTTGCCCTTGTCTTGCTGGGCCTGAATCACAGATGCTGGGTGCTGTTGAGTTTTGAGTTAATTGGCCTTATTGCTACTATACTCTTGTGTGGTGTTTTGAATTCATGAATTAGTCATTAAGTTGAGTTTAGCAGAAGGACATCCTGGGAATCTGTGGTCTGTCCAGCTGACCTTCTTTTAGAAGGATGCTGTGTGAGCAAATGATGGTGGGAAAAACAGAATTCTCTTAGGGGACCTTTTAACTGCAGCCTTTTTTTTTTTTTCCAACTCTTGGTGTTGCAGTTGAGTTTATGCCTTAGTTGAGAGTTTTAGTGGGATTATCTATCAGGGTGGGATGGAGCTGTGTTCTGACGCTTAGAAGCTTTTGTATTACTTTTGTGTAATACAGCCACCTGAAAGGGTTGAGGGAAGTCAATTATTAGATAAATTTTCCCCGGGATGAGTCACCTCTGAAATAAATGAAATTGGATAATTGGGACTTCCTGCTTGGGGCGGTCGTTGTCAGGTTCTGTTTCTTTTTTTTACGGTTGAGGAAGCACTTGAAATTTCAAGGTCACAGATGTGTGTCACAAAACAATAATCCGAAAGCACATAGATATTTATGGTTTATTATTCTAATTACTTAATCTTTAATAATCTTTGAGAAGCTGTGATTTATGGTCTATCCTGGGTAGAGGTAAGTTTCCCAGCTCAGGGTAAACACCCTGTAATTACGTGGTTAATGAAATAAATTCTAACTACTTTCTAAAGCTGAAGTCCCTTTCTAACCGGTAGCAGGTAAGTGAAATGAAGGCACAAGAATTTCAACTTTTGCTTCCTAGGGATGGACTGATGTGATTTGGTGGGCTCATCGTCTTTTGGTACCTTATGAATGCTTCAGATTTCTAGGTGTGATCATCTCAGAGTTTGAAATCACACACTGTATGATTTATGCCAGGGCAGGATGAATCTTTTTAGTTAAGTTTAGCTGGTTGTAAGCTTCTAACCTCTCCTCTTGGACCAACTTGTCTTGCTCACTGGTTTTCTCATACAAGGGTACCAACAGTGCCTGACAGCACTTATACCTTTTTATTAACAAAAATTAGTGTTGGTTTAAAGGAAAACTTCTCTAATTCAATGCATGGGCCAAGCATTCCTGGACTAAATCATAAACACGACTTATGTTGTGTCTTGGCTGTTGCCTTAAAAACATCAGCAGACAGTGTCATACTGGTTGTGAGTTTTCTTCCATGAAATAAAAGAGGAATTTCACTTCTGGGTGAAGCATTATAGTTGCCTTGTACTTTCATTTCTGGTTAGATTAGACAGAAAGGGAATATGAAGATAGGAGAGGTATTAGTTTAATGTGACATGTAGAAAAATATTTTTCTGTTTTTCGGGGGTACATGCCAGAAATAAAAAGAAATAAAAGTAAAAAAAATTTATCAAATAGTATGCTACCTGTTGAACATTACATTATCTGTAAAGCATATCAAAGGCTGTGTAAAGTTGGGACATACAGAGCCAATTTATAAGCCTCAGTGATAACTGGGTCATTCAGAGTCATCATTATAAGGAAGTGATGTATCTCTGTGGTGGGTATGAATAGTCTCTAGCTGCTTATATGAGAAGCCATAAATTGTTTAAGGCTGGTCCCCTAGCAAACAGTGACAATGTGTACCACGCGTTTCTGAGAAATAATGCCAGGAAATGTATGGCAAAACAATGAAGCTTAGTATATAAGCAGTTTAAGAAATATGGCACAAGGAGGGTCCAATGATCTGAACAGCAATCATGTGTTAGTCACATGCAATTCATGTATACTGGCATTGTGCTTAGAAATCTCTTAGGATGGCAGTTTTATGATATGGTCATTGTGACCAAGAATACTGATTGCTTTACCCAGTTCGGGAAGCTCACCTTGGATGTATAATCGTGTAAAGTTTGATTTGTTCTCTGTTGGGTGTGCATTTATCTTTGAGATCATGGCTTGTCCTTTCCTGCCACAGTGGGCATTGGGCATCATGGTCTCAGGCTTCTTGGGCGCCACAGAGGGAAGGCTCCCTCCTGCTGGGCAGAAGCCTGTGAATGCTGTCGAGGCCAAGACTGTCCCACACTGACCAGAAAGAGAAGCCGGGAGGACTTGGACTCCCTGATATTTTGCTGACATCATTCGGACCTGCTGCTGGAAGCTTTAATGAGCTGGTGTTTCAGAACCACATGGCAGGGTAGGCCGCTTTCTCATACACACACACTTCTCGGATTGCTGGCTTCCCTTAGCTCACTGAAGCTCTTGTCCAGCCAGGAGGACCTCGTGGCAGGTTTGCTGCTGGACCCAGGAAGGCAGGAGCATCGGCCATTAGGCTGGCCCAATGCTCAGAGATAAATATGAAGGTGCTCAGCCGAGCGAGACCTGTGGGCAGGCACACAGCTCTTGGTTACATCCAGCTTTTCAGGCATGTGGGTTTGTGTTTGGAATTGGTGAGGAGGTGCTCCATTGATCCAGCAGGCTTAGAGCTCCAGTGGCATACTAATTTATTCCCTCCTGATGCCAGGATTTCCTTCCCTTGACTGTGAGTAGAGAAAGTAAAGTGGGAATCATTTTCCATGAGCGCCCTGATGTGCACAGAAGCCCACCTGGAGGCTTTTGCTCATTTCTGAAGCCCTGAGCCTGGCTCTTCCCTTAGGGGTATTTGGGCCAACTGTTACCGCATTTCCCACTGCGTAAATGGAAGGTTTGGACAAGTCTGGTTGAATGGTTTAGCCTTCTACAAAAACAAAAGCACTTTTTTTTCTTAGAGTGAAAAAAGTTTAACTTGTTTTTGAACCCAGCTTTATTGACCTAAATGAGGCAGGCAGCTCTAAGGCTACAAGGGAGCACTTTGGCTGCAGTGAGGCAGGGCCTGTCACTTTGGAGGTGCATCAGTGTACAAAGGGCCCCCAGATAAGCCATCAGTCAGCCTCCCCGAGGGGTGGGGGAGCAGAGTGCCACAGTGCAGTCCTCTGTCATTGTCCTCCCATTTACATTATTTTGAAAACTGCACAGCATTTAAAATTCTGCTGAAAGAACATTGGATTAGGGATAGAGTACATAGGCTTTCCCTCCTTCCATAGTCGGAGAAGGCGATGTCATCCCACTCTAGTACTCTTGCCTGGAAAATCCCATGGACGGAAAAGCCTGGTAGGCTACAGTCCATGGGGTCGAGAAGAGTTGGACATGACTCAGCGACCTCACTTTCACTTTTCATTTTCATGCATTGGAGAAGGAAATGGCAACCCATTCCAGTGTTCTTGCCTGGAGAATCCCAGGGACGGGGGAGCCTAGTGGGCTGCCGTCTATGGGGTCGCACAGAGTCGGACATGACTGAAGCGACTTAGCAGCAGCAGCCTTCCATAGTGTTAAAAGGAATTTAGGAAAATCACTGTTTCTTGTGTTTAAGAATAGGGGAGGGAAAGAAGGAGGGAAAGGGACCACTTTTCTCCTTTTGAAATTGGGAAAGCAACATCTTACAGAGAGACGTGAGAGTATAAAAGATACCTGAGCTCATTATAAGAAAACTTTCATTGACCATTAGAGGTTTCAGTTATTCAGCAGGCAGATTTAGAAATTTTCTATTGACTTTCTTCTCTCTCATTTGTTTAGTCCGTGGGAGTCCTGAGTTCTGAAAAGAGCTCATTGGGATCTCTGCTAAAACCATAGATACTTTGTTGTTGTTATGTCAGAGATTTTTTTTTTTTTTTTAACCAAAATACTTAATTTTTTTCCCGTCTTATTTTCTGGGTCAAGAAGAAGAGACAGACAGCCAAGGCAAAAGTTGCTCAAATAATTGTAGCCAAGGGGAGAGGGGTGTTTGTGTGATGCTGCAGGGAGGGGAGGACGGCAGAGAAAGCAGGGTGGGGGGCCAGATGGACACCTGTCTGTTGACATCTTGGTTCATCTGAAGTGTTATGATTAGACCTGGCCTCTTCGTATTGAGAAGTGGATGTGCCTGACAGCCGTATTCCTGCAACGGGATGTCTAAACCATTGCTCAGTTCTACACAGCAGCCTTGAAGACCAGGAATTCTTGGGAAGCCACGGTCTCTTGGTTAAATTGAGGTTTTATCTGAAACCCATTTGGTTTTCAGACATGTTGGGAATGTTCTTAAAATGCATCAGTGTGCCTTGGAGTGGAATGCTCAGTGAGTTCTCTTTATTATCCTTTGGTGATTGAGACATTTTTCCAGTATGTGAGGAGTTCATGAAAATTCTGCCTTTCCAAACCTTTACCTAGAAATGTGTGTAGTTGAGCTAATTTCCAAGTACGTATTCCTCAAGAGCTCTGTGTATTTTTTAAGGAACTGTAATGTTTGTTTCACATTCATTTTTCTGACAGATTTCATTCTTTTAAAAATTACTGTGATTAATTCCTTTAATTTTCCAGTTGGTTTATGATTCTCCAAGTTGAGTATGGGTTATTTCTATAAATGGACATGTGTAATTGTAAAGCAGTGTCTCTGGCCCTGAGGAACCTGTGAATTAAATGAAGCTCACTTTTGATATTTCTGCCTCCTCTTCTCTTTCTCCTTCTGTCCCTCCCTAGGATTCAGGGTTTTCACCTTTGTCTTGCCCTCATCCAAGCCTAATCTCTGACATTTGAAATTCATTTCAGCTGAAGTCACCTTCACGAAATGACAAGTTTAACTCATTCCCTCACACAGAAATAATCACAGTTAAAGCTTTTTCTTTATTTTTGGTATGAAAGGCCCTATATGCTGCTAATGGAATTTCAGGTGCTAGAGTTCTGAGTACAGATTTTTTTAGTCATGACCTTATTCCTTATAATGATACCATATTGTAAACTGCTGTTTTAGTTGCCACTCAGGAG
This sequence comes from Cephalophus harveyi, assembly GCA_006410635.1. NCBI lineage: Eukaryota > Metazoa > Chordata > Mammalia > Artiodactyla > Bovidae > Cephalophus > Cephalophus harveyi. The sequence continues at coordinate 137,925 of SJYT01008542.1, read as the reverse complement.
GAGACAAGTTTCTAAGAAACTTTCAGAAACTTCTAGAAAGCTCTAGAAGGGAGCACTTTTGTTTTCTCAACTGAGACTTAAAAACAGGAATTGCTACTTCTATGCCTAGAGTTGTCATCCTGGAAATTGTTCCTGCATTGAATCTAATTTAGCAAATGTTTATTGATAGCCAGTTGTATGCAGTTATAAATACTGCCCTAGCTGTAGAAAAACCACCCATTTTGTCTTCTAAAGTACATATTGGGTAAAGAAACTGGGTAGTGAGTAGCTGACTGATAATGAATGATTTTTATAATTCTAGATCTTGGAAATATCTCTCAGGATGCCAGCAGGTATAATAAAATGGTCTTGTGAACAAGTAAATTTGGAAAATGATGAGATAGATGAAGGGGAGTCCCCTCCCCCAACTAGAGCTCTCACAGGGGAAAATGTGTACAGTATTTCCCAAATTTACTTCATTATGAAATTTTATAATTATTGTCATCAGTAGTAGCAGTAGTATAGCATTAATAGTCTATAATATATTAATAGTGTATAATATAATTAATAGTCTATAATATATTAATAGTCTATAGGGGGAGGACTAGTGTTCCTTGGTTGGGGAACAGTTTGGAAAATGATAATCTAGTCCATGGGAAAATATTTTTCTGTCTTTTTAGAGAGCTCTTTTATTTCACTCTTTCTTTTCTTTTTGGTTTGGCTGTGCCTCACAGCTTGTGGGGTCTTAGTTCCCAACCAAGAATTGAACCCAAGCCCCCTGTAGTGAAGCATGGAGTCTTAACCACTGGACTGCCAGGGAATTCAGAGAGCTCATTTATATTAGTGTGTATGTATTTATTATTCAGAAACAGAAAAACTGTTCTTTGAATAGTGATAAATGGATTCCTGTCTGTAAGTTTCGTTATATAAAGCGTGCCTGTATTTCACTTGGGTACTGGTGAGGCTTTAGAGGGCTGGGGTCCTCTAACCTGCACGGGATGAACCCTCACACACAGTGCTTACTCAAGGATGGTGTTGAGTATTTCTTCTGGAATCTAAAGCGAGAAGTAGGAACTTGCAGTTCCCGTTTATAGATGACAGATAACTTGCCCAATATGCCACTTAGAGAGTTTTTATAACATGCTAGCCACTTTTTTTTTTAAGGTGATGAGATTAAAAAAAAAAAAAAAAAAGCCACTTATTTGAGATAATTGTAGGTTCATATGCAGTTGTAAGAAATGAGACCCTGTATTCCTTTCATCCATTTCCTCCAGTGATAACATGTTGCATAACAGTGTTATAGTTTCACAATGAAGAAATTAACATTGATACCATCAGCAATCTTATTTAGATTTCCAAGCGTTTGCACACACTTGTGTGTGTGTTTAGTTCTGTGCAGTTTTATCATGTGTGACAATTCACGTGACCATCACAGTCAAGATACTGAACTTCTTCCAAGGATCCCTCGATGTCCCCTTTTATGATCATAGCCAGCTTTCTCCCAGCCTCCCACCCTCAACCCCTGACACGGCTGCATGACTGGGGGGCCACAGAGGGCATCCACGGGGCCCTGACCCTTAGTCCTGGCTCCTCTCACTCCACCCTTGACTTTTCTCTGGGGATTCACATGCTGTTCTTTCACATACACAGTTCTCCTTTTCTTTCCTTAGTATCTAAAATTAGAGTTATTAGGCTTCTTTCTTTTTAAAAAAATTGTAATTTTTAAGAAAGAAAATTGGATCACACCATTATTTTGGAAGTGTGGAGATTGGTTACTTTTTCCCCCTCCAGCTCTGTTTTGAGCTTGCCTCCATTTTTGGAGGTTTTTTTGCTGACCTCCCACTAGCTTGACACCAGAGCGTGCACGAGGAGGCTGGTGGTGACTTTAGGAGGTAAAGGTAGAGATTCCTGCACACCATTCCTTGAATTCAAATAAAGGCATCTTTACTTCAGCATCTCTGAGTGCTGTACTAGCTTTGGTTGCTGTGGTGCTAAACATACTCCCAGAGCCCTTGGGATTTAACTCCCTGCGAACTAGAAGCTGTCAGTGCACCTAGGGATGCAGGGAAGCACAGCACATACATTTCTATGAATCACAGTCATGTCAGAGGCTATATACGTTTAAGAGAAAACTCCAAAACTGGAAACAGTGAAGTCTTTTGAAATCTCTATGTGGGATACAGTTAAAAAAAAAACAAACCAAAGAACAGAATTATGGAACAGTTGGCCAAATGTAGATTTTTGGTTATTGAACCCACCAGGCATACTCCTCATTCAGGGTCTTTGAACTAGCTGTTCCCTCTCTTCCTGGAAAGCTTTTTTTCCCCAGAATTACACCTGGCTTGGCTCCTTCCCTCCACCTTCTTTAGGTCTCTGAGCAATGTTACCTGTCCCCTGTAGTCCTCCCTGATGTTTAAATTTTAACACCCAACCCCACCCCATTCTCCTTACTTTTTCTCCATCCCACTTTGATCACCATCTAACGTGTCCTTTGTCTTATTTATGTATTCTTCCCCCCCTGGTAGAACATGAGCCTCCTGAAGGCAGGAATTTTTGCCTATTTTGTGCATTGCTCTATCCCTAGCATTTTATAGAACTGTGCCTGCACATATGAGATGATATTCTTCAGATGCATGTTTTCAAGAGTAAAGGTTTGTTTAAGTTGTAGGACACAAAGGAATAATCATATCTGTGCAGGTCATCTCCTGATAAAGATACTCATTTAAAAATGTTAAGTCAGTTTAGTACAAGTGTATACTTTCCTTGCCTACGTAGAACAAGTTTCTAGCAGTGACTTTTCTGTTGGAAAATGATTGACTTTGGGGGAGCTCTTGCAGATGTAAAGGAAATTAACCAGCCGATCTAGGTAATTGAACCTTGCAAACTACCCTGGAAGTGTTTATCCTTCTGCCAAACTGAAGCATGAGTTCAGTGTTTGCATAACCACCTGTGTAATTACTCACATTAGCATTCCAGCATGTATTCAGTGAGCTACACTCTTCAATTTTGCAATGAAAGTATTTGCACATGTTGGCTGCTACTGTGCAAAGTGGGTTTTTGTACATTCTGGAAGCCTGTGTCACTGTTTTGATCTGGGGGGTGTGGTCTAGGGGTGTATAGCATTTACTTTCTGGGTGCAAAGAGAATCCATGATGGAAGCAAACTTTTGGTTTTAGTTTTTCTTTGGGGGCTGTTTCTGTTAGTTCTAGGACTGGGAAAAAATAAATATTGCTCTAAAACTGAACTGAAATTGCTCAGTCATGTCCAACTCTTTGCAACCTCATGGACTGTTGCCTGCCAGGCTCCTCCGTCCAAGGGATTTTCCAGGCAAGAGTACTGTAGTGGGTTGCCATTTCCTTCTCCAGGGAATCTTACCGACCAAGGGGTTGAACCTGGGTCTCCTGCGTTGTAGGCAGACCCTTTACCATCAGAGCCACCAGGGAAGTAAATATTGCTCTAGGGATACTTTATATAAATATATTGTGGTTGAAAAAATACAGTGTTGTTTGTACAGCAACATTGTAGGGTAGGGTGGGGTTGGAAGCTTCTGGGCCTGATGAAGGTCTGGTGGTTTGGGGAGCAGTTTGGAGGGAGACACTGTCTGGGGAGCTAATAGGGGATGTAATGTGGCTGGAAAAGGCCTTCTAGGGGAGACACACTGTCTCTCACCAGTGCCCGTAGGTCTGGGAGCTCTGTGGTGTGGCTGTATGGGTGCTTCCTGTTACCTGGCCCTATATGAGTTGAGAATGTTAGGAGAAAGCAGAAACACTAATTCGGAAAGTTACGTAGACCCCAATGTTCACGGAGGCATTACTGACAATTGCCAAGATACGGAAGCAACCTAAGTGCCCATCGACAGATGAATGGATAAAGAAGATAAGAGTATGTCTACACGATGCAGCATTACTCGGCCCTAAAAAAGAATGAAATAATGCCATTTGCAGCAATATAGGTGGACCTGGAGATGATCATACTGTGTGAAGTACGTCAGATAAAGACATATACTGTATGTTTTCACTTACATGCAAAATCTAAAAAAGAAATCAGTTAAAACAGACTCATGGGTACAAACTAGTGGTTACCAGAGGGGAGAGGGCTGGCAGCAGGGGCACGATGGGGGAAGAGGTACAAACTACTCGGTATAAATAAGTTACAGGTATGTAATGTCCATCTCAGAGAATATAATCAGTATTTTATAATTATATGTGGAGTATAATCTATAAAAACGTTGATTTACTGTGTTGTGCACCTGAAACTAACATAATATTGTAAGACAATGATACTTCAGTTTAAAAAAATGTCAGAAAGGTTGGAGAGGGAAGAGTTAAGGGAGAATGTTAAGGCAGCAAGAAAGTAATTCATTTTTTTGAGACAGGCGCCCACGTGTGAACCCTTGGTTCCCAAACAACTCACACTTTCCTTCATTATCCACAGACACCCCCAAACCACCTTTCATGTACTGGGTTCTGACTTTTTCTTTTTTTTTTTTCTGATTCTGACTTTTCTGTGTCAGTCAAACATTAAAGAAAATTCTGAGTACAGCTGTGAGAGAAATTCAGGAAGTTCAATCATTCAGTATGCTGAAAGCACAGAGTCCTGATGTTCATTCGAGCAGACTGGAAACCCAAACCACCTTTCATGTACTGGGTTCTGACTTTTTCTTTTTTTTTTCTGATTCTGACTTTTCTGTGTCAGCCAAACATTAAAGAAAATTCTGAGTACAGCTGTGAGAGAAATTCAGGAAGTTCAATCATTCAGTATGCTGAAAGCGCAGAGTCCTGATGTTCATTCGAGCAGACTGGAACACCTTCCCTTTGTTAGTAAAGTTACTGCTAACTTTAAATAACTAATAGGGGTCAGACGCCACTTAATTAATTTCTGAGCCTAGTCACCTAGCTGTCCTTTCCCCAAGGGAAATAAGCTCAGTTGAGTTACTTAAATCACACTTTCCCCATTTCTTGAAGTCATTTCCATTACACTGCCCTAGAAAAAGTAGGCGGCTGCAGAGAGAAGATTGAGACAGAATTATAAGACCATTTGCGTTAAATGAGCTCAGTGCGTCCCTCTTCAAGATCCTTGAGCAGACAGCTAACATCTCCTAATAAGCACCAGCTGCATACAGATCAAGGTTTTCCAAGGAAACCAAAGTGGGCTGTCTGTTTGTGGAGATGAAACAGACAAGACTTGGGAATCTCACAGAACACTCGACGCAAAATGACGTGGTAGAACCAGGAACATGAGAACAGTCTGATAAACTGTGAATCTTCCCACTGAAGTGTGTGAATTCTGTAGTTTTAAGTCCTCTGCCCACGCTTCAGAAATGGTCAAAATATCTAGATGTGGAATTAAGGAGACTTCTGCAATGTCTACAACCTTATTTCACATACATGTATCACTGTCTTTTGTCCCAGACTCCCATTTCTTGACCCAAATTTTTAATCAGCCAAAATATATTGTATGGACCAATATGTTACATGGGAAGGTACAGCTACTGGATTATAGTAAGGAATTATAATAAAGCATTCTTTTAGGAGGGTTTTAGTTTTTTGCCATTTTAACAAGAAAAATTTCATATGGTCCTATTTGCTAGTTATTTTGGCTGAATTTTAAAAACCCTTTCAGGGATTATACATTCTATTTTTGCTACAGTGGAGGAATTCAAGTAGTGTAGTTTATCTGAATTTTTAGGAGCCCCTTTTTGGGCTCCATTGCCTAAGTCTGGTGTCCATACAGGGCCTTTGGGAAAGGCTGGATTTAAATATTGGGTGGGTATGTCTTGAACCCTGTTCTGGGGAACTCTTCTTGCAAGTCTCAGATGGGGGAACTTACAACAACCAGTTTTACCCAAAAGCCGGGCCCCAGGCTTAGATGCCAGTCGAGCCGGGCTTAGTGCCTTGGGTTTTAGTTTTAGGCTCATTCCATGGATCATTCTCGCCGTTTACTTAACAGTGAGTGTCATGCTGTATTTTGAATCTGCACCCCCCTGCCTGCCCAAGTTATTTCAGAAATTACCACAGCTGCTTCTCGGTTATTTGAATGCTTAGCACCCCTATTTCCACAGGAGCTGTTAACCCCACAGCTGTCCGGGGGCAGCTTCACTCCCACCGTCACTCCATCCCATCTGCCACCTTTCACTGCTTCCTCACTTGCTGCACTTCGAGGTGGCAAATTCCCAAATGAGCTGCTGACTTCCCGCCTTTACAGGGGGCTGGGCCTTAGGTTCACAGTAACTTCTTTCACTGGAAGGACTTTCTTTGGCTGGGACCCCTACCCTGGGGCACTGCTACCTCTCAAGGACGTGTTTTGTAGGGTGGGTGTTGATTCTTCCACTCGGCTTGGAAACTTTTGCAAGGAAACCGAAAGGTGCCTTTAGCTTAAGCAGCTGTGGCTCCCCCTCCCACTCACCCCCTCGTTTTTCAAACTCAGAATCTTAGAACATGGGAAGGTCGCAAAGTTTCATCCGTCTCTGAAGGACGTGACTCACCTTGGATGCCCGTCTTCCCAACAGTGTTTCCAGTCTTGGTCTTTTTCCAGATGGATAGCGTCCACAGGGAGCTGTTTTATCCTGGCCACCTCTTCAAAGCTTAGCAGACTCTCTCTCCAGTGCTCCCTCAGCAAGCTGTTACAGTAAGCAGAAAAACAAGCCCATTAAATTAAGAATCAAATGCTCAGTGTCTCTTTCCTTGCCAACCTCATTAGGAAACAGTGATAAAGTATGGATGCATATAATTACATGATGCATATAATTAAACACTTGAAATCAGTTCAGGAGGGGACCTTTATAATGCTTTTCTAACTGTGGAATTGTTCTTCAGTGTTCAGTCTTTTTTATTGTTCAGCTTTCACATCTGTACATGACTGGAAAAACTGTAACTTTGACTATATGGACCTTTGTCGGCAAAGTAACATCTCTGCTTTTTAATATGCTGTCTAGGTCTGTCATAACTTTTCTTCCAAGGAGCAAGCATCTTTTAATTTCACGGCTGCAGTCACCATCCACAGTGATTTTGTAGCCCAGGATAAGAAAGTCTGTCACTGTTTCCACTGTTTCCCATCTATTTGCCATGAAGTGATGGGACTGGATGCCATGATCTTAATTTTCTGAAAGTTGAGTTTTAAGCCAGCTTTTTCACTCTCCTCTTTCATTTTTATCAAGAGACTATTTAATTCCTCTTCACTTTCTACCATTACTGTGGTATCATCTGCATATCTGAGGTCATTGATATTTCTCTCAGCAATCTTGATTCCAGCTTGTGCTTCATCCAGCCTGACATTTTGCATGAAAGTGAAAGAGGAGAGCGAAAAAGTTGGCTTAAAGCTCAACATTCAGAAAACGAAGATCATGGCATCTGGTCCCATCACTTCATGGGAAATAGATGAGGAAACAGTGGAAACAGTGTCNATATGCAGATGACACCACCCTTATGGCAGAAAGTGAAGAGGAGCTAAAAAGCCTCTTGATGAAAGTGAAAGAGGAGAGCGAAAAAGTTGGCTTAAAGCTCAACATTCAGAAAACGAAGATCATGGCATCTGGTCCCATCACTTCATGGGAAATAGATGAGGAAACAGTGGAAACAGTGTCAGACTTTATTTTTTGGGGCTCCAAAATCACTGCAGATGGTGACTGCAGCCATGAAATTAGAAGACGCTTACTCCTTGGAAGAAAAGTTATGTCCAACCTAGAGAGCATATTCAAAAGCAGAGACATTACTTTGCCGACTAAGGTCCATCTAGTCAGGGCTATGGTTTTTCCTGTGGTCATGTATGGATGTGAGAGTTGGACTGTGAAGAAGGCTGATCGCTGAAGAATTGCTGCTTTTGAACTGTGGTGTTGGAGAAGACCCTTGAGAGTCCCTTGGACTGCAAGGAGATCCAACCAGTCCATTCTGAAGGAGATCAATCCTGGGATTTCTTTGGAAGGAATGATGCTAAAGCTGGAACTCCCAGTACTTTGGCCACCTCATGCGAAGAGTTGACTCATTGGAAAAAGACTGTGATGCTGGGAGGGACTGGGGGCAGGAGGAGAAGGGGACGACAGAGGATGAGATGGCTGGATGGTATCACGGACTCGATGGATGTGAGTCTGAGTGAACTCTGAGAGATGGTGATGAACAGGGAGGCCTGGCATGCTGCGATTCATGGGGTCGCAAAGAGTCGGACACGACTGAGCGACTGAACTGAACCCAGTTCAATATTCTTGCCTGGGGAATCCCCATGGACAGAGGAGCCTAGCAGGGTTGCAAAGAGTCATGCATAACTGAGCCACTAAGCATGGCACAGTGAACCTTCTTTGGTATTGCCTTTCTTTGAGATTGGAATAAAAACTGACGTTTTCCAGTCCCGTAGCCACTGCTAAGTTTTCTAAATGTGCTGTCATGTTGCCTGCAACACTTAAAACAGCATCACCTTTTAGGATTTGAAATAGCTCTGCTTGAATTCCATCACTTCCGCTAGCTTTGTTTGTAGTAAGGCTTCCTAAGACCCACTTGATTTCCCACTTCAGGATGCCTGACTCTACGTGAGTGATCACACTATCCTGGTTGTCTGGTCATTTTGACCTTTCTTGTACAGCTCTTATATGTATTCTTGGCACTTCTTAATCTCTTTTGCTTCTGTTAGATTTTTCCCATTTCTGGCCTTTATTATGCCCATCTTTGGTTACATATATACTAAAGTGAAAGTGTTAGTCACCCAGTCACCTCCAACTCTGTGACCCCATGTACTGTAGCCTGCCGACTTGCTCTGTCCATGGAATTCTCCAGGCAAGAATACTGGAGTGAGTTGCCATTCCTTCTCCAACATTTATACTAACACGTCTGTAAATTATCCCTCTTCCCTTTTGTTACTCTAAATAATGTTTCAATTTTCCAGTAACTTTTCCATCATCTTCTCTTTTTTTAATGCAGAACCTGGTTTATATCTGAAAGTGAAAATGTCAGTAGCTCAGTCATGCCTGAATTTTTGTAACCCCGTGGACTGTAGACTGCCACGATTCTGTGTCCATGGATATTCTCCAGGCAAGGATATTGGAGGGGGTAACCATTCCCTTCTCTAGGGAATATTCCTGTCCAAGGGTCTCCTGTTTTGCAGGCAGGTTCTTTATTGTTTGAGCCACCAGGGAAGCCCCACTTATTCATAATTATAAGGCTTTTTAGAAAACTTTATCTATTTTTACATACTCTTCATTATTCTCTCTCAGGTTTTGATAGTTGTACTGGTTCTACCTTGTCTGAGAAAGCATCTGATCTTTTCTTTCTAGCTATTTCTTATTGTAAAAAGAAATATATATGTGGAGATTACCTAAATTCTTTATGTTAACAGTATTTCTATTCATTGTATTTAGTTGAAGATCTTTATATAACTGACTTTTTTAGAATGTCTCAATAAAAAAAAATGTTCTAAGAGGCTTTATTCTGTTAAAAGCATATCAAAGAATTTTAAATGTGAAAATGAGTGTGTTTAGGCATATCCTTGGTTCACAATCCCTGATAAAAATATTTTCTGTACACTTGCTTTCTTTTTTATTCCTGATAACTTTTCTCCTTGCCTGGGAGTTAGATAATGAGAAAATTTCTCTAAATACTTGCTTCCTTTTCTGTTATGCCTTCTTAATGCTTGCACTTAATCTCACACATGTGAAGAAACATTGCTGAGCTCTTAAGAGTTTTTATTACTGAAGGCGTGCAAGAGTGATGTCCGTTCATTTTCCCAACTTATGCACAATCCAACCAAATATTTCATATATATTCTATACATATGTATTCTATGCATGTACACTCACATATATACATGTGTGTGTGCCTGTTTATGAGAAAGAGAGTTAGAGAGCAAAGGGGAGAGATTTACTACCTGAAAACTGATTTAAAAAATGCCATTGGTTCTTTTGGGTTTACATTGAACTGTGCATCCTATATGGGACCCATCCTTGCATATACATGATGAACACAATAAAACATATTAAGTATTGTAAAGCAAAAAAGCCAGAAAATTAGAAAACTGTTCTGATTAACCATTGAAGAGGAAGCCCTAGCTTTATGCTTAGAGGACTGGGAGAAGGTTAATAATCAAACAATAAAAAAACATAGAGAAGCTGTACAGTGCACTAGAGGCTGAGTGGAAGGAGAACTTCCCCAAACCATCTGTTTAAGGGCATTTAGTACCAAAGAGTTTTGGGCCTTTCCCCTCACTTACTAACTTTCCATACAACACTCAGAGGAGTCCTTTTGTAATGTATATAAGAAAATGGATCTCTTGAGCTTAATCTACAAATAAGTTTCTCATCTCACTCAAAACAGAATCCAATTTTCTCCCTTTAATCTCTTCTTCCTGAAAGTGAAAGTGGAGAGAGAAAGAGTTGGCTTAAAGCTCAACATTCAGAAAATGAAAATCATGACATCCGGTCCCATCACTTCAGGGGAAGTAGATGGGGAAACAGTGGAAACAGTGTCAGACTTTATTTTGGGGGGCTTCAAAATCACTGCAGATGGTGACTGCAGCCATGAAATTAAAAGATGCTTACTCCTTGGAAGAAAAGCTATGACCAAACTAGATAACATGTCAAAAAGCAGAGACATTAGTTTGCCAACAATGGTCCATCTAGTCAAGGCTATGGTTTCTCCAGTGGTCATGTATGGATGTGAGAGTTGGACTGTGAAGAGAGCTGAGCGCCAAAGAATTGATGCTTTTGAACTGTGTTATTGGAGAAGAGTCTTTAGAATCTCTTGGAATGCAAGGAGATCCATCCAGTCCATTCTAAAGGAAATGAGTCCTGGGTGTTCATTGGAAAGACTGATGCTAAAGCTGAAACTCCAATACTTTGGCCACCTCATGCAAAGAGTTGACTCATTGGAAAAGACCCTGANATTGGAGAAGAGTCTTTAGAATCTCTTGGAATGCAAGGAGATCCATCCAGTCCATTCTAAAGGAAATGAGTCCTGGGTGTTCATTGGAAAGACTGATGCTAAAGCTGAAACTCCAATACTTTGGCCACCTCATGCAAAGAGTTGACTCATTGGAAAAGACCCTGATGCTGGAAAAGATTGAGGGCAGGAAGAAAAGGGGACGATAGAAGATGAGATGGCTGGATGGCATCACAGACTTGATGGACATGAGTTTGGGTAAACTCCAGGAGTTAGTGATGGACAGGGAGGCCTGGCGTGCTGCAATTCATGGAGTTGCAACGAGTCGGACACGACTGAGGTACTGAACTGAACTGAACAGTTCGTTCAGTTAACAGTTCGTTACCTTGAACAGATCAAGTTTGCTTGTGCGAACTCTCCCTTTTCCTGCAGATTTTGGCTGAAAGGTTACCATATACGAGAGCTTATCTCTCTATCCTTCAGACCACCCTACATTCCTCTATTCACTTGTCAGGGTTTGTTCATCCTCAGTGCTTTTTCATTTTTTACAGTAGATCCTTTTTTATTATTTTTTTTAATTTAAATTCATTTATTTTAATTTGAGGCTAATTACTTTACATCAACATGAATCCACCATGGGTGTACACGTGTTCCCAGTCCTGAACCCTCCTCCCATCTCCCTCCCCATACCATCCCTCTGGGCATCCCAGTGCACCAGCCCCAAGCATCCTGTATCCTGCATCAAACCTTTGTTTCTTATACAATATTATACATGTTTCAATGCTATTCTCCTAAATCATCCCACCCTCTCCCTCCCCCAGAGTCCAAAAGACTGTTCTAAACATCTGTATCTCTTTTGCTGTCTCGCATACAGGGTTATCTTTACCATCTTTCTAAATTCACTATATATGTCTTAGTATACTGTATTGGTGCTTTTCTTTCTGGCTTACTTCACTCTGTATAATTGGCTCCAGTTTCATCCACCTCATTAGAACTGATTAAAATGTATTCTTTTTAATGGCTGAGTAATGCAAATATATCAGTGTGTAAATGTCAATCCCAAACTCCCAATCTATTCCTTCCCCTACCCATTCCCCATCTCCCTATAACTATAAATTATTTCTCTAAATTGTGACTCTGTTTCTGTTTTGTAAGTTTATTTGTATCTTTTTTTTTTTTTCTTCTGCATATGTTGTTCAGTCACTCAGTTGTTTCTGACTCTTTGCAACCCCATGGATTGCAGCACGCTAGGCTTCCCTGTACTTTACCATCTCCTGGAACTTGCTCGAACTCAGGTCCATTCATTCATTACTGCCATTCAACCATCTCATCCTCTGTCATCCCTTTCTCCTTCTTGATATTATATGATATTTGTCTTTCTCTATCTTACTTCACTTAGTAAGAAAATTATGATAATCTCCAGGTCCTTCCATGCAGCTGCAAATGACATTATCCCACTCTTTTTAATGGCTAATATTCCATTGCATATATGTACCACATCTTCTTTACTCATTCTTCTGTCAATGGATACATAGGTTCTTGTATATCTTTTCTATTGTAGTTAATTGGGGGTACATATATATATTTTTTCATAACCTTTTGAAACATGTTTTTCTCTCGATTTATGCCTAGGAGTGGGATTGCTAGATCACATTGTAGCTCTGTTTTTAATGTTTTAAAGAACCTCCATACTAGGCTTTTTATCATATGAAAAGTCATTTATCTTTCCAGTTGTTGAAGTTCTGTCTACCTCATTTAAATGTTAGCTTTCTAAGGTAAATGGGCAATCTCTCTTGTTCAACTTTGTTTTACCAGTTTATTGTTGTTGTTCAGTCATTAAATCATATCAGACTCTTTGTGACCCTAGGGACTGCAGCACACCGGGCTCACCCCTCCTCCACTGTCTCATGGAGTTTTACCAGTACTGTTAACTAATGTTTGTTGAACACATGAATAGATGATGATGCCCTTCTGTATTTTCATCTCTGTAACAGTACATTTAAAACAGCAATTTTAATTTGGTAATAAGATACATTCCAAAGAGAGTATGGGAGTAATTGGGTAGGCAAGTGGTTGACTTTTGAATCAATATTTTTTGCATAATAACTGTAGTTCACTGGCAAAAAGAGGGAATGTTAATTAGCAAACTGTTATAGATAAAAGCTTGTTAAACATATTTGACTGAGGAAGAGATTGATTCACTGCAGATTAAATTTTGATAGATCAAGAGCAAGATATCCGGAGACTAATTGGTCAAATAGCATGTTCATAAAAGCTAGAAAGTAATGTGAGTGGAAAGAATAAAGATTCAATATAGGTTAAACAATATAGACATTTTGCAGTGTAAAATAAGCCAGCAAAGTGTAAAAATACTTTTGAATTATCTTTTATTTTTAGCATAGGGATTTCACATTTTCCTAGCAGAACAGATTGAATGACTCAGTATTCACGTAATTTTCTCTGATATTTATACTTTCTATTGTATTGATTGTTGGGCTGAGAAAGCTCCATAACTTACTCCTCCCCACAAACACACACCCGTAAATGTGACCTGCCTGTCTCCAATATCTTTTGCTACCTGATTCTCAGAAATCTAACTTGCATCAACCTTTGTGAATCCATGCTCTCCCTCTCATTTTCTATATGTGTGAGAAAGTTAATTAAGCTTCTGTGTTGTCAAATGCTGAATTTGACACTGGCTGTGTGAGGATCTTCTGAGACAATATTAAAAATAAACATGGGATCAATTGCTGTATCAGTTCCTAATCAGTTCCATATAAATTAAGGAAGTATAAGCAGAGCCATAACTGATTTTAAATGCATAAATCTTATGCAAATCTTCACCAAATCTTGGCTTTGGCTTCTGCTGGTTAAGTCTTTATCATTTTAATAAGAGTAAGGTTAAAATTAATGAAAAGCACAAATGGCTCCAGAAGCATTTGGTAATATAGCAGGATAGAACTCTCCTAATAGCAATGATTATTCTTTATTTGTTATAAGTCAGACTAGATTATAAAAAGTGGATTTTATTTAATGTTATTAATTTTTCCTGGTTATTAGTAATTAAGTTGATCTATAAAATCAATCTAAAGTTTCTTTTTTTCACTTTTATTACTATTTTTAAAAATATTATGATTAGTTTGTCCATAATTAGTTGAACATAAAAACTTTTAATTATTTATTTCTCTGAGAAAAATTCTTTAAGTACTCTATTTTTAGTATTTCAACTAAACATAGTGCTAATTTCTAAAGTGTTCCTTTTTTATTCAAGAGTGGTGCTGTGCAAAATAGAATGATTAGTTATGATATTATCAACTGTACACTTCTAATTATGATTTATTAATATGATCTAGAAATTGGCCATTATTCTGTCAGACAATTAAAAAGCACTTACAGATTGTAGTATGTAAGACAAAGCATTGTTTATTTGTTCTTTTTTCAAAGGATGAATATATAAATAAAAATACTCTCAGGAAAGGGCAGAGAATTAACAATGGATAATGAACAACCCAACCAACTGAAAAGCTAACAGACATGCCATATATAAAATTGGATGGTTTTAGTGAATTTTCTGAGGGTTTGGATAGATCTCAGATTTATTATAAGTGATAGAAGTATATGATTGTATTTAAGCAACTTAGGTAGATCAGTGAGACATATTCCACTGAACTCCTCACCTTTGCATTTCACCTGTATCAGTATTGATCCAGAAGTTCATTTGCAAAGAACATTTGTACATAAGTTATCTGAGATAACAACCTGAAAGTAGTATGACAACAGATCTACACAACCCTATACTTTCAAGAATGTCCAGTATTTTTCTTCATTTCACCTGAATATATTCCTTTTAAAGGTTTCATACATAATTCCTAAGAAACTCAACTCCACAGGTATAGCTTCAGTTCAGTTCAGTCAGTCAGTGCAGTCATTCAGTCATGTCTGACTCTTTGCGACCCCATGAATTGCAGCACACCAGGCCTACCTGTCCATCACCAGCTCTCGGAGTTCACTCAAACTCATGTCCATTGAATCGGTGATACCATCCAGCCATCTCATTCTCTGTCATCCCCTTCTCCTCCTGCCCCCAATCCCTTCCAGCATCAGAGTCTTTTCCAATGAGTCAACTCTTTGCATGAGGTGGCCAAAGTACTGGAGTTTCAGCTTTAGCATCTTTCCTTCCAAAGAACACACAGGACTGATCTTTAGAATGGACTGGTTGGATTTCCTTGCAGTCCAAGGGACTCAAGGGTCTTCTCCCACATCACAGTTCAAAAGCATCAATTCTTTGGTGCTCAGCTTTCTTTACAGTCCAATTCTCACATCCATACATGACCACTGGAATAGCCTTGACTAGACGGACCTTTGTTAGCAAAGTAATGTCTCTGCTTTTGAATATGCTATCTAGGTCGGTCATAACTTTCCTTCCGCTCAACATTCAGAAAACTAAGATCATGGCATCTGGTCCCATCACTTCATGGGAAATAGATGGGGAAACAGTGGAAACAGTGTCAGACTTTATTTTTTTTGTAGATGGTGATTGCAGCCATGAAATTAAAAGATGCTTGCTCCTTGGAAGGAAAGTTATGACCAACCTAGATAGCATATTCAAAAGCAGGTATAGCTTAAAATTTGTTTATTAAATGTCAGACTGGTTGAATTCAGATCAAATCTCTTCTCAATTTAAAAGAGAAATTTGACTTTTTTTCTTTTTTTTTTTTTACAATAATATGTCATTCACAGGATCTGGATTATATTACACTTATGTAGACAAGGCTTTACATGACAAGTGTATAGTGGTGGTGGTTGTGGTTTAGTCGCTAAGTCATGTCCAATTCTTGGGATACTATGGATGTAGCCTGCCTGGCTACTCTGTCCATGGGCTTCTCCAGGCAAGAATACTGGAGTAGGTTGACATTTCCTTCTCCAAGGGATCTTCTCAACCCAGGAATCTCCTGGATAGCAGGCAGATTCTTTACTAACTGAGCTACGAGGGAAGCAACTGTATAATAATTATATTGAATTAATAAATTATCTTTTCACGGAATTTGCATTTAGTACATCATTAAAAGTTACATATGTTTAATTTCTAATATGTTACAGTTTCATGCTCTCAAACCAGTTAGAAAGGATCAAGGCTTTCAAAGCAGTTTATGTGTTCAATAGGGGGATTACTTGTAACTATTACATAGCTAAAATTATTTTAGCTAGAAAATTACAATATGCTTGTAGGCTTCAAAAGGACTGATGTATTTCTTCTTTGATTTGACGTTTTTGATGTCAAATTTTTTAAGTTAAAGGTATTTTTTAAAGTATATGTATTCTTCAGAGACTTGGTCATTTTCTTTCCCCCCTAAGTAACATATGGATTCACAAGCATTTTTACCTAATTTGCTAGGTTCTTTGTGTTGATGACTTATTATTATAGTCTTTATTATTATATTGGACTAATTGGACTTATTATAAGGTCCAATTAGTCATTATTCCTCATTGTGGTACTCAAATTTGGTGAGTATGTTAGCTATCTACAGTGTCAAAATTGTATGGGCTTTTATGTATTTTTCACAAAAGATTTGCTTATTTAACCTAAAGATATAGTCTACTATTGTAATTAGCATTTAGTGAAATTTGTTTCCAGTAACCTTCAACTCTCTTAAACGTTTTCTCATTTCTCTCTTTTAATAGTGCCTATTTTATTAGCTTTATGCTTTCCCTTTCAAAATGCCTCATCAGTTTTCAAAAATACTTTTTTAAGTTAAAGAAAATCATCAATTACAGAAAATCTCTTAGCTGTGTATAACCTACTTGATCCATTATTTTTTCATAAGAGTGTTTGACTATAATTTTCTTATGATCATTACACACTGCCGTAGAGAACATTTTCAGAATTCTTACCTCAAAAAACAGCAAAATAACATTGAAAACAAACAAAACTTCAAACATAGGCAAAATGAAATAATAAAGTTTTCTAAAGACATCAAATTTTAAAAAGAAAGTCAGATAAAACCTAATTTCAGATAAAACAGTATAAATAGTGAAAATATATATACATAGATGAAAGATAATAAAAAGAGACTTTTAGCTCTTAAAGGAGAAATATCAGTACATTCATATTTGCTACTTCACTAATCAGCATAGGCCTGTTTATAGAAAGACTAATATATTTGTATCTGAAATTATTTGAAAATTTAGTTTTAAATCTTGTTAGTGGTTAGTTGCTCATTAATGTCAAACTCTTTTTGACCCCATAGACTGTAGCCCACTAGGCTTCTCTGTCCATGGGATTCCCCAGGTAAGAATACTGGAGTGGGTTGCCATTTCCTTCTCCATAGGGTCTTCCCAACCCCCGGAATGAACATGGTCTCCTGTGACTCTTGCCTTGAGAGGCAGATTCTTTACCACTGAGCCACCTGAGAAGCCTCTAATTTCAATATTTGTAAGTATATATTAAAGGCTGCCTATAAAATTAATTATTTACAAAGAGAAACTTTATTTAAAAGGCAAACAAACAGACATATTTGTGTACACATACATGCACACATGCACATAATGATGGGTCTAAAAATGTGCTCAGTCGCTCAATTGTAGCCAACATTTTGTGACCCCATGGACTGTAGCCCACCAGGCTCTTCTGTTCATGGAATTTTCCAGGCAAGAATATTGGAATGGGTTGCCATTTGCTTCTCCAGGATCTAAAATACCAGAGCAAATACCAATTATATGTTTTATATCATATTTTCAATAAAGAGCTATTGGTAATGAGACTATGAAAGTCAACAACTACTTCTATTTTCCTAGAAGTAAAATTCACCTCTGTTATTAAGGTTATTAAGTTATTCACATTTAGTTCTATACTTTGGCTACAGTGATACATTGGTTAACTTCCTATGTAAAATGCATGTGCTTTATATGATATTTGGATCAATTTCTTAACCTTGAAATCCATATGTTGATTTATCCTTATTTATATGAATCTGAAAATTAAATTTGTTAAAAAATTAAACACTATTTAATAGTATCCTCATATTCTAGGAAAAATTTGAATAAGTCCATTTGAATCACTTTAAATTATATTTACATGTTATACTTCAGGGTTAGCAATAGAAGAAAGCCTTAGTGAGTTGAAATCTACTTTTCTGCCAATGAGGCAACCAGTGAAGAATATGGTTAGCTAAGTACTAGGGAATTTTATAGGGGAGTATATTAAAATTATAATAAAATATATAGTTAAAGTACCAATAAGTGTATTATAGTAATGAAAAGTGGACACTTAACTCGTTCCGTAAAATAGAGTGATTCAGAAAGATAATTCCTTTGCTGTTTCCCCTGTGTGATTTAATCTTTTCATTTATTTCCCCCTGGTGATTTTCCCACTGATAATCTCTCCCACTAGATGTCAGGCAAGAGGAAGGAGTGGTACTGAGTCTAAAATGAACACATTTGCTTTTAAAAAAGTGTTAAAATTGATGACTAAATGCAGCCAAACTGAGTAGCGATTAGGCATATGGAAGATAAAATGCTCTGATAATTAGTCTGAACTAAATATTAATAACAGCAGCTGCAGGAGGAACCATATTCTTTTATGATAATATCAGTCTTTATTTTGTCGTCCTCTGGGAAATATTCTCTGTTTAGAAAGTTTAGCTCCACTTATGCTTTCATAAAACAACATGTACATGTCCTTTGTAGAACTCAATATGACTTTAATTGAATAATCAATTTTGTCAAGGTTGATTGAATGCACATCCCACTACCATCTCCCACATGTAAATTCTGTAAGGTAGGGACTAAGTCTGTTAGTTTCTTTATGCACAGACCCAGCATAATATATTGGGATATTGTCCATATAGTCAAAACTATGGCTTTCCCAGTAGTCATATGTGGATGTGAGAGTTGGACAATAAAGAAGGCTGAACGCTGAAGAATTGATGCTTTTGAACTGTGATGCTGGAGAAGATTCTTGCGAGTCCCCAGTCAATCCTAAAGGAAATCAACCCTGAATATTCATTGGAAGGACTGATGTTGAGGCTGGAGTTCCAATCTTTTGGGCACCTGTTGCAAAGACTGACTCATTGGAAAAGACCCTGATGCTGGAAAAGATTGAGGGAAGGAGGAGAAGGGAGTGGCAGAGAATGAAATGGTTGAGATTGCATCACCAACTCAATGGGCATGAGTTTGAGCAAACTCTGGGAGATAATGGACAGGGAATCCTGGCATGATGCAGTGCAAAAGTCAAACTCGACTTAGCAACTGAACAGCAACAAATGAAAAATAAAAATGTATTGAAGGAGTGACTAAATTAAAAAAAAATGAATAAATATGAGTGAGTGAATGGATGAACCAATAAGTGAATGAGATTATAGAGTTTTCCATTTCAAACATGAATGCAGTTTAGATTCATTGTTTGGGCTCAGTTTACATACATTATCTTAAACAATGAGATATAAGAATTATAAATGAAGACTTTGCAGTCTCTTTATTAGACTGGCTATAATATTTTGATTAAGATGTCCTCAGAAAGACAAATAAATGATGGTATTGATACTGAATAAAAAAGACAGAAATGAGGAAGATGTACCCAACGTGCAACAGGTATATGGCCCTCAGAGCATATGATCCGTGTTTTAGCATGTTATAATTCACTTTGTTGCATGCCGATTTCTCTGATGGGAATGTTATGATTTTACCACAGAAGATAATTTACCATTCTTGCTGCTTCTTGTCCAACTCATGCCCTATACCATTGAATGAACAATCTCTTTTCCCTAGAAAATTAATCTTCCTCCTTGCTGCTGCTGCTAAGTCGCTTCAGTCGTGTCCGACTCTGTGCGACCCCATAGACAGGAGCCCAACAGGCTCCCCTGTCCCTGGGATTCTCCAGGCAAGAACACTGGAGTGGGTTGCCATTTCCTTCTCCATTGTGTGAAAGCGAAAAGTGAAGTGAAGTCGCTCAGTCGCATCCGACTTCCAGCGACCCCATGGACTGCAGCCTACCAGGCTCCTCCATCCATGGGATTTTCCAGGCAAGAGTACTGGAGTGGCTTGCTATTGCCTTCTCCGTCCTCCTTCTTAATGGTTGTGAAATCTTCTTACTGATTTCTCAGGGGACATCTATATATTACCTTCTCAATAAAGCATTCCCTAGTTTCCCATGTATGTAATTGCTCAATCCTCTGTGTTCCCATTGCATATATTGTAGCCTTTGTAACTAAAGTCAGTAAATTTTATTGAGCTTAACTGACTGTACACATATTCCTCCCTAACTATTGAGTCCCCTTATATAGTGGTCATCTTTTATCTATAGTACTTTGCATAGTTCTTGACAGGAGTTAAACTAGTAAAGCTGTCAAATACATGATAAAGTAATAAGAACATTTACACTGAGGAAGAGCTAATGATCATCATTTAGAGAAGACATTGCAATAGTATAATCAATCAATGATTCAGCCCTATTGAATTATGTAATTTAAGTGTAAGACAACAATCAGATTTTAAGAGTTTTATCGTTGTTTTTCATCTTTGATCTGATATTTAGCTCTTTAACTTCAGAGTTATGAAATTTCTTCTTTGCTAGTTTCCAAGAATTACTTTCCTTTGATTCATGACTTTATTTTTATTATTTATTTTAATTTTACTTTACAATACTTTAAATTCCAGTTTCACGTGATGACTTCACCACTCCACAACAAATATTTCATCTTTAGGAATTTGTGTTCTTTCCAGATTTCTAATGATTTAAACTGTAATATACATGGATGCCAATCATCAATCAATAATAAATTTAATATTAATAAATGATATTTAACACATTGTCTTTCATATCAGAAAAGCATGGTTTTGAATTCTAAAATATGAAGTTTAAAGTTGATTACTTATGCTCACAAAAAATCTACTGTTTCCTATTTTGAGAAAATTCTATTATGATAATAAAAGTATGGAAATAGAATCAAGAATGGATGAATAACTTCTGTACAGAGAAAGGAAATGATTTTTTAAGCTTTTCTTCAGTGCACTGATTAAATGGGAGGCTTAGGATTTCAATAGAATAAGCACATGATGGAGCCAGCCATATTTATCACAAGCGTAACTCATTTCATTATGCTTCATTTTATTGTACTTCACAGCTAATGTGTGTTTCACAAATCCTAGATTTATGACAACCTCTGTAGCAAGTGTAGATGCACCATTTTCCAGCATCAGTTCATGTCTCTGTGTCACATTTTGGTGATTCTTACAATAGTTCAAGCTTTTTCATTATTATTATATTTGTTAAGGTGATGTGTAATCATTGAACTTTGAGGTTATTATTACAATTGTTTTTTTGGGACCACTCAAACCATGCTCATATAGGGAGGCAAATTTAATTATAAATATTATGTGTGTTCCACCTGCTCCACCAAGTGATGGTTCCTCCTACTTGGGCTTCCCTTTTCCCTGAGAAATAGCAATATTTAAATTAGATAATTAATAAGCCTACAATAACTCCAAGTGTTCAAGTGAAAGAGTTGCATGTCTTGCACTTTAACCCAAAAGCTAGAAATGTTTAATCTTAGTGAGGGAGGCGTTTTGAAAGCTGAGATAGGCTAGGCTTCTTGCATCAAATAGTTAGCCTAGTCGTGGATGCAAAGAAAATGTTCTAGAAGGAAATTAAAAGTCTTACTCCAGTGAACTCACAAATGAAAAGAAAATGACACAGCCTTATTGCTGCTAAGGATAATATTTTAGTGGTCTGGAGAGAAGATCAAACCAGCTATAACATTTCATTAAACCAAAGCCTTGTCAGAGCAAAGCCCAAACTCTTGTCAAATCTATGAAGGCTGAGAGTTTGAAGCTAGCAGAGATTAGGTTGGAGAAGGTGATGGCACCTCACCCCAGTACTCTTGTCTGGAGAATTCCAGGGACAGGGGAGCCTGGTGGGCTGCCGTCTGTGGGGTCACACAGAGTCGGACATGACTGAAGTGACTTAGCAGCAGCAGCAGAGATGAGGTTATGAGATTTAAGGATAGAATCCATCTCCATAATCTCAAAGTGCAAAGTGAAGAAACAAATACTGATGTAGAAGTTGTTGCAAGTTATCCAGAAGATCTAGATAATATAATTAATAAAAGTGGTCATATTAGACAAAATATTTTTAATGTAGATAAAAGTTTTCTATTGGAAAAAGATGTCATATTGGACTTTCATAGCTGGAGAGGATGAGTCAGCACCTGGCTTCAAAGCTTCAATGGACAGACCAAATATCTTATCAGAGATTACTGCAGTTAGTGTCTTTAAATTGAAGCCAGTGCTTACTTATCAACTCAGAAATCCAAGGACTCTTATTAATTATGAAAACTGTACTTTGCCACTGAACTATAAATGGAACAACAAAGCTTGTATAACAGTACATTTGTTTATAACATGGTTTGCTGAATATTTTAAGCCCATTGCTGAGAACTACTACTTAGAAAAAAATAATCTCTTAAAAACTATTGGTGCTCATTGACAATGCACTCAGTCACCCAAGAGTTCAGATGGAGATGTGCAAAGAGATTTGTTGGTATTGTTTTTTAGTTGCTAAGATGTGGACTACAGCAGGGTAGGCTTCCCTATCCTTCACTGTCTCCCAGAGTTTGCTTAAGCTGATGCCCATTAAGTTGGTGATGCCATCTAACCATCCCATCCTCTATCCCTTCTCCTCTTGCCCTCAATGTTTCCCAGCATCAGAATCTTTTCTAATGAGTTGGCTCTTCATATCAGGTGGCCAAAGTACTGGAGCTTCAATTTCAGCATCAGTCCTTCCAATGAAAATTTAGCATTGATTTTCCACAGAATTGACTGGTTTGACCTCCTTGCTGTCCAAGGAACTTTCAAGAGTCTTTTCCAGGACCACAGTTTGAAAGTATCATTTCATTGGTGCTCAGCTTTCTTTATGGTCCAATTCTCACATCCATATATGACTACTGGAAAAACCATAGCTTTGACTAGATGGACCTTTGTTGGCAAAGTGATATGTCTGCTTTTGAATATGTTCTCTAGGTTTGTCATAGCTTTTACTCCAAGCAGCAAGCATCTTTTAATTTTTTGGCTGTAGTCATCATATGCAGTGATTTCAGAAGCCAAGAAAATAAAATCTGTCACTGTTTGCACTTTTTTCCATCTATTTGCCATAGTTATGGGACCAGATACCATGATTATTTTTTTTTTTTTTTGAATGTTGAGTTTTAAGCCAGTTTCCCACTCTCCTCTTTCACCTTCATCAAGAAGCTCTTGAGTTCCTCTTCACTTTCTATCATTAGGGTGGTATCATCTGCATATCTGAGGTTATTGATATTTCTCCCAGCAGTCTCAATTCCAGCTTGAGATTTATCCAGCCTAGCATTTTGCATGATTTGCTCTGCATAGAACTTAAATAAGTAGGGCAACAATATATAGCCTTGACATATTTCTTTTCCAAATTTGAACCAGTCCATTGTTCCATTTCCGCTTCCAACTGTCACTTCTTAACTTGCATACACGTTTCTCAAGAGGCAGATAAAGTGGTCTAGCATTCCCATCTCTTTAAAAGTTTTCCACAGTTGATAGTGATCCACACAATCAAAGGCTTTAGCCTAGTCAATCAAGCAGAAATAGATGTCTTTCTAAAATTCGCTTACTTTTTCTATGATCCAATGGAGATTAACACTGTTTTTATGCCTGATAACACAACATCTGTAGCCCATGGATCAAGAAGTAAATTAGGATGACATAGATGCTGACAAATCTGATGGATCTCGGCAAAGTCAACTGAATATTCTATGGAAAAGAGTCACCATTCTAGATACCATTAAGAACATGTGTGATTCATGGGAAGTATTCAAAGTATTAGTATTAACAGGAGTTTGGAAGAAATGGATTCCAAACCTCATGGTTGATTTTTATGGATTCAAGAATTAGGTTTAGAAGTGGAACCTGAAGATGAAACTGAATTTCTGCAATCTTATGATACAACTTTAAAGATGAGGAACTGCTTTTTATAGATGAGCAAAGAAACTGGATTCTTGAGATGAAATCTACTTGTAATGAATATGCCATGAAAACTGTTAACATGATAGCAAATGATTTAGAATATTACATAAGCTTAGTTGATAAACCAGTGGCAGATTTTGAGAGGACTGACTCCAATTTTGAGAGAAGTTCCACTGTGAGTTAAATGGTGCCAAACAGCATTGCCTGCTACAGAGAACTCTTTCATGAAAGGAAGAGTCAATGGTTGTGGCAAATGTATTATTTTCTTATTTTAAGGAATTGCCACAGTCACCCCAGCAACCACCATCCTGAAGTCAGCAGCCATCAACATGGAGGTGACACTTTCCATCAACAAAAATATTACAACTTGCTGAAGGCTCAGATTATGATTAGTGTATTTTAGCAATAAAGTATGTTTAAATAAAGGCATGTGTATTTTTGAACATAATGTTATTGCATACTTCACAGACTATAGTGTAGTGTAGACATAACTTTTATATGCACTGGAAAACCAGTACATTCCTGTGGCTTGTTTTATCATATTTGCTTTATCATGGATGCCTGGAACCAAACCCACAAAATTTCTCAGGTATGGTATATCCTCATTTAAATGTATTTTCAACACCCTCCTTTTACAGTTCAACTGCACTCACATGATGAAGTGGGTTCTAGTCTTTCCTATTAAAATAAAAAGCAAAATCACATACATACACACACACACATACACAAAGTTCAATCAAAAAGTATTTCTTTTTTTCTTGTTCTTCCATACCTTACTACCTACCATCCTATTTCTTCAAAGTCCTATACTAATGATTTCTTTTTCTTGACTCTTACTGGCATATCATTACACATCACATCAGTGAATTTAAATTTTTTTTCATAACTTTGTCATCAGTATTTGTATTACCAAATTTAATGGTTATATCATTTATCATGTTTGTATTATCTCAACATTGATCTCCTGCAATGGATCTTTTTCTTTCTTTCTTTATGTGTGTATACACACATAAGACGAGTTTTTAGGGACCATGTTTTCTCTTTTTAAATATCCTTGATAAAAATACTTAGGCTATCAGTTCAGTTCAGTTGCTCAGTCGTGTCTGACTCTTTGCGACCCCATGAATTGCAGCACACCAGGCCTCCCTGTCTTGTGTTTCTTCCAGTCCAGCATTTCTCATGATGTACTCTGCATATAAGTTAAATAAGCAGGGTGACAATATACAGCCTTGACGTACTCCTTTTCCTATTTGGAACCAGTCTGTTATTCCATGTCCAGTTCTGTTGCTTCCTGACTTGCATACAGATTTCTCAAGAGGCAGGTCAGGTGGTCTGGTATTCCCATCTCTCTCAGAATTTTCCACATTTTATTGTCATACACACAGTAACAGGCTTTGGCATAGTCAGTAAAGCAGAAGTAGATGTTTTTCTGGAACTCTCTTGCTTTTTCAAAATACTTCTAAATAAATACCTATTGAAAAAAAATATTTAACTTAATAAGTTAATGAATTAAAGTTAAAAATTTCCCTAATGAAATTATTTTATAGGTGTTAGTCTTTAAATTTATGTATGCAGATATAGTAAAGGGAAATGTATCTTTTATACTGAAGCACTGTTATAAAGATTACATTTGACTATCAAAGGAACACTTAACAGACATAGTTATTGCAATTTGTTGACCTTCAGGACTATGGTAGATCCAAGGGAAAGTCCAAAAATAATTTGCAAATTGTTTTGGAGAATGTTACTTAGGAAACAATCAGAGGGAGAAGTTTGTACATTTGCTCTTTTAAAATTTGGCAGCTTTGCAAGGAATGATGCTAAAGCTGAAACTCCAGTACTTTGGCCACCTCATGTGAAGAGTTGACTCATTGGAAAATACTCTGATGCTGGCAGGGATTGGGGACAAGAGGAGAAAGGGATGACAGAGGATGAGATGGCTGGATGGCATCACTGACTCAATGGATGTGAGTTTGAGTGAACTCCGGGAGCTGGTGATGGACAGGGAGGCCTGGTGTGCTGTGATTCATGGGGTTGCTACGAGTCAGACACAACTGAGTGACTAAACTGAACTGAACTGAACCATTCAGCATTATATAAAATGTGTGTGCATTTCTGACAAGATTCAGTTTTTGAGGTTATGTATTATTAAAGGTGAAAATGCTTAGGCATGGTCTTAGATGCAATATTCGTCTACCTACATCACAGAATCTCAGTTGTCTTTAAGTGGTTAAAAGAAAAAAAAAAAAAAATCCTGTGATGCTATTGGCACCAGGATCTATTCTAGTTAACTTGCTGTGCTTTGAGTTACATCACTTCAGGCATGTCTGACTCTGTGCGACCCTTTGGGCTTCAGCTCACCAGGCTCCTCTGTCCATGGGATTTTCCAGGCAAGAATACTGGAGTGGACTGCCATGCCCTCCTTCAGGGGATCTTCCCAACTCAGGGATCGAACCCAGGTCTTCTGAACTGGAAGTGAATTCCTTACTGTCTGAGTCATGAGGACCCAAAACATTCTGTTCTTATTCTCAAATAGAAAATGAGAAAGCTGAGACATTAGCATCATGCCAAATGCTTATGGTATTTCCTCACAATTAGCATATTCTTTGTTGAACTGAAACTAGTGATAGCTATTTCAGAATAAGTGAAATTTTATTCACATTTAGACTATCATCCATCACTTACTGCCTGCCTCTATAAAATAATATGATTAAAGCTTTAGTCTTATGAATATGCTTTATGTTATGAATATACTTTATGTTATGCCTCATTTTTTTCATGAATGTATTTTTAAATGTCTACATTGTTGCTATTATTTATTCATAACAATCTTCAAAGAAAAATAAAAACAGCAGGTTGCATAAGCAATAGTAAGCTAATATTTTGACAAGGAAGACATTTCACCAAAATTGCATTATACATTTGAGGAGTTGAAGACAATGTCACCCATCAAATGCATTGACAATGTTTATTTAGGAACTGAAGTTTAGAATTATAGCAGTTATTCAAAAGGCATAT
Source organism: Cephalophus harveyi (assembly GCA_006410635.1). Classification (NCBI taxonomy): domain Eukaryota; kingdom Metazoa; phylum Chordata; class Mammalia; order Artiodactyla; family Bovidae; genus Cephalophus; species Cephalophus harveyi. Next base: position 111,085 of record SJYT01008542.1, on the reverse strand, counting down.
GGGTCTGCATATGAAGAAAGTGTTGGAATAATTCTTGGTATCTGTAATAACATAAAGCATATGTTTTGATTTTAAGTAGGTGACACCAATATAAAGGGCTCAGAAGGAAATGAAAGCTAATACTGAAATATATGGAGTTAAAGTTATAAAAGTGTAAGAAAAATTTAGCAGTTACTTAAAAAATTACTATTTAAATGTTTGCAGTAATAATACACATCAAAAATTCTCCTATGTGTCAGTACATCACAGATAAATAGGATGGACAAGTCCTTTCCCAGATGGAACTTATAGATAATGGAAGAGTTAAAAAGTAACACATATATAGCATTTTATATATACATATGTATGCAGGCTTCTCTGGTAGCTCAGCAATAAAGAATCCACCTGCCAATGCAAGAGACACAGGTTCGATCCTTGGTTTAGGATCTCCTGGAGAAGGAAATGGTAACACGTTCCAATATCCTTGCCTGTAAAACCCATGGGCAGAGGAGTTTGGCAGGCTACAGTCCATGAGGTCACGAAGATACAGGCATTACTTAGTGACTGAATAACAACAATATATATGTACATACAAATATACAATATGGAAAATATTCAAAAGCAGTAAAGCGTTACTTGCTCAGTTGTGTCCAACTCTTTAAGACCCATGGACTACAGCCTTCCAGGCTCCTCTGTCCATAAAATTGTGACCCCATGGGCTGTAGCCTGCAAGGCTCCTCTGTCCATGGGATTCTCCAGGCAAGAATACTATACTGGGTAAACCATTCCCTTCTCCAGGAGATCTTCCCAAACCAGGGGTTGAACCTCTGCCTCCTTCATTGCAGGTGGATTCTTTACTATCTGAGCCACCAGGACAAACCAAAAGTACTATTATTATGTCTTAATTATTATGCTTCATTTTATTACAGATCTCAAAGAATGAAGAGAGCCTGAGAAACGTGAAATTACTGGGAGAGTATTCATATTAATGGCTATACATGGGTGTTTACAGCAGCTTCAGGTGTAATTATCAAAACTGAAAACAACCCAAAGGCCCTTCTAATTCTTTACAGTCATACAGTGGAATACTACTCAGGGACAAAAAGGGACAAACTATTGATACACATGAGGACTTAATGGATTGCAATGGCTTTATGCTGAGTGAAAAAGTCAATTTCAAAGGTTAAGTGCTGAATTATTCCATATATATAATATTTTCAAAGACAGAAAATTATTATAATGGTCACAGATAAGTGCTTGCTGGAGTTTAGGATTGGTGAAAGGGTTTGACAATTAAGGATTAATGTCAGGGAATTTCTATGTTTTGATGCATGGAAACTATATATTGCTATGGTGGCAGTTATTCAAATACATTATATTTATGTGGTGTTTTGCAGTCCATGGGGTTGCACAGACACGACTGGGTGACTGAATAACAACAACATATTTTTGTGACAAAACTTTGCAGGCACATCCATTCCACTCCCCAAAGCAGTGCATGTAAAACCTGATGAAATCCAATTAAGTTGTATCCCAGATAATCATACTATAATCACATCATTTCCCTGGTGTTTACAATGCCCTATGATTATGCAAGATATTATCTTTAAATACAATTCAAATGTGCTATTTTGCAAGTTCTTCTGCAAAATAATAATGCCATGCCAAAAATCAAAACAAAATACTAGGAAAAAGAGCAACTGTTAAGCATCCAGTTGTGAAAGATCATAGCAAGTTAGAGGAAACTGTTCAATGTTCACTGCCCACCAAGTGTACTATGCTAATATTTGTAAAATAAGTAAAAGTAATTAAAAAAACAAATCTTCAAATATAATTAAATGGATAATCAAGAGATATACATAGAAGAAAAGGTTCATGGTAGCCAAAGTCCCATTACTATTTAAATTTTGTTAACTGTTAATGGGAAAACATTAGGGGTTTTGAGCAGGAAAATAAATTGAATTCACTTATACTTTACAAAAGAGCCAGATTTCTCTCTGAGACCAGTAAGATTCAGCATTGTACTAGTGGCTGTAGTCAAACCAGTAGATGACGAAGATAAAGAAGATAAAATAAATTTTAAAAGAATTGTTATTACTGGAAGATAGTATGATCTATTCTTTAAAAAGTGTAAAGAATCTATGAGCAGTTTTCATTTAAATTAATCTAAAAAGTTAATTGTTGCAAGGCCAATAGTGGTAATCAATATATGATATAATACAACTGAGTGAAAAATGATAAATACATATGTAAAAATTCTAACAAAAGGTATGCCAGAATCTGAACAGAAAATTAGAAAGCCTTATTGCACGACATTCAGAGAAGGCAATGGCACCCCACTCCAGTACTCTTGCCTGGAAAATCCCATGGATGGAGGAGCCTGGTGGGCTACAGTCCATGGGGTCGCTAAGAGTCGGACACGACTGAGCGAGTTCACTTTCACTTTTCAGTTTCATGCACTGGAGAAGGAAATGGCAACCCACTCCAGTGTTCTTGCCTGGAGAATCCCAGGGACGGGGGAGCCTGGTGGGCTGCCGTCTAGGGGGTCACACAGAGTCGGACACGACTGAAGCGACTTAGCAGCAGCAGCAGCAGCATTGTACGACATTAATGAAAATATAACTCAATGGATGATTGTTTAAAGTACTGTCAGTTCATTGTGAGAATTTAAGTTTCCTCAATTTTATTTGCTGATTCAATGTAATCCCAATCAGAAAACCCTATCGAGTGTTTTGGTAGATTCTGAATATCTGATTCTAAATTTTATACACAATATATTGCTCCTAGTAGAGTAGAAATCTTCTTGAAAAATGTAAACAATAGATTTACTCTACCAGATATTGTTAAAGCTATAAAAATTGAATAATTTTAATATGGGTTTGTCACTAGTAAACACATATTGCCCACCATGTATTATAATGAAACCAGAAATAGGCCGATATTTAAAAAATGGCATTTCAGAGCAGCATTAAGAAAGCCTGTCTTTTCAAGAAGTGGTAATTACTAAACTGCAATATCCATATGAAACATAAATTAAACTTGGTGCATATTTCCACCTTTCACAGAAATTGGATTTAGGTAGAATTTATATCTAAAAGGGAATGTTAAAAATAAGTATTATATTAGATGGTATATGAGAATACTATTTGAAGAAATATATTTAATTACTAACCCAAGTTTTGGCATGCTTTTGCAATTTCTCTTTCTTAAAAAAAATGAAGTACATTCACCTGTTCTCCCCTCTTGACTTTGGATGTGACTATTTGACTTGCTTTGTTAATTAAATGATCCGGAAGTGACAAGATACCAGTTGCAAGCTTAGCACTTAGCAGGCGTGGCTGTTTCACCTTCTACTCTACTCTGCCTGAAGAAGATGCACCAGCAAGTCCTCTAGTTCTAGGGGGAGGATGAGAGGCACTTGGGGGACCATCCCAGCTGAGCTGAAGCACAGGCAACACAGCTGCAACACATGTGTGCTATGAGAAGCAGTGTCACCCTGCCAACACTAACCCTCCTTATACTTGTTAACAAAACTTAAATATCATTGATTGAGGCCACTGAGTATTGGGTGGCGTGGGGAGAGAGCAAATTGACCAAGATGGTGTGTTCAGCCTCTCTCAGTCCACAGCCTCTAGCTCTTGCCCCCCTGTTTTGTAAATAATGTTTCTGTAACAGCTGAGATCACTTATAGCTTTGCACATGCACCTCAGGAGGGACTCTTGGTCAGGAGCTGCTTTGTATGGAATGCCTGAAGGAGCCTCACCATGAAAGCTCTGGCTACTGCCACATCGGTGCTATAATGGACCCCAGGGGATCTTCCCGACCCAGGGATCGAACCCGGGTCTCCCGCATTGGAGGCAGACGCTTTAACCTCTGAGCCACCAGGGAAGCCCATAATGGACCAACAGCATGATTATATTATATGAAATGATGTCATGGTTGTGTTATGGCTTTGTTCTGGTTATGTTGTGGCTGCTGCTACAGCTGCTTCGTGAGCCAGGAGAGGCTGTATTATGACTGTAGGTGCCAGAGGAGAGAATAAACGTGTCTGCAATTCCTAGAGTTCCTCTAGTCTCCTTCCCAGCTCTTATCCCGTGCCTTGCTTACCCTGGGTTCAGCAAAGAGAGTGAACAGCTGTCACTGTGAACAGGATGAAGGGTGATACAGGTGGTTTGATAGTAAGAATTATTTTGGAAATAGCTAACTTATGAATCTGAGGGAGAAAACTATATTTTTAAAACAGAAATCAGATAACACTCAACATAAATACTGATAAATTGAAATACATTAAAACTGAAAACATCGAAACTTCATCATGGAGTAAAATTTAAAGGAGACTTTTTTCAGAAAACATGAAAATATTTTACAAATCAATAGGAAACACATTAAAATAGAAAAATGAGCTAGAAGTTGTCAAAGGCACTTAATTAAACAGCATATCCAAATGACCAAATATTTGAAAAGATGCTTCAACTTATTATAAATTGTGCTAATGTAAATTAAAAACAAATCAATGGAAACTTATGGTGTCATTAATGAAAATTAAAACAAATACAAGACACCACTAAATACTCCCAAATAAAATTTAAAGGCCTACAATAACAAGCATTGGGTGTGAGATGACTGGAACTCTCAAACACTGCTTGTGGGATTATAAATCAGTAGAGCAGCATCAGAAAACCTTTTTAGTAAATTTAATAATACATTCACTCAAGATTGATAATTCTACTTGTAGGTACATGTGAGTGTTCATGAATACTGAGATTATAAGAATGTTCAGAGCAGTATTATTTATAATGACAAACAGCTGAAGACAAAATGTTCATGGATAATGCAACGATGGAAAATTAACAAAATAAACTTATAGTCAGCAAAGATAACTCATGAGATAATGTTGAGGAAATAAAACACACAAAGTATGCATATCTTATAATTCAGTTTATATTTTAAACTAGACAAAGCTGAGATAGTGCTAGAAGGCAACATGGCTGTTATCATCATGGAATAGGGAGTTTATAGGTATTGGGATGTAAAATTATGGTGGCTTCTTCAGTGTGGGTGATATTTTATTTCTTTACCTGGACCACACTTATCAAGGACTCTCAACAGCAAGTTGCATCAGTTGTCCATTTATAAAACATATGTTTTTGAGTTGATTATACATTGAACATTTACCCATAAAGAAGAGACTATGTGAAGAAGAGACAATAGTGAGCCTCATTTGGAGGTAGAATGCTAGCTGAAATTAGATTATTAGTAGAGGGGATGCTGAATAATAATGAATTGTAGCAGGAAACTATGGACCAACTAATCTTCAGTTCAGTTCAGTTCAGTTCAGTTGCTCAGTCATGTCTGACTCTTTGTGATCCCATGAACTGCAGCATGCCAGGCCTCCCTGTCCATCACCAACTCCCAGAGTTCACTCAGATTCACGTCCATCGAGTCAGTGATGCCATCCAGCCATCTCATCCTCGGTCGTCCCCTTCTCCTTCTGCCCCCAATCCCTCCCAGCATCAGAGTCTTTTCCAATGAGTCAACTCTTTGCATGAGGTGGTCAAAGTACCGGAGTTTCAGCTTTAGCATCATTCCTTCCAAAGAAATCCCAGGGTTGATCTCCTTCAGAATGGACTGGTTGGATCTCCTTGCAGTCCAAGGGACTCTCAAGAGTCTTCTCCAGCACCACAGTTCAAAAGCGTCAATTCTTCAGCACTCAGCCTTCTTCACAGTCCAACTCTCATATCCATACATGACCACTGGAAAAACCATAGCCTTGACTAGATGGACCTTAGTTGGCAAAGCAGTCTCTGCTTTTGGATATGCTATAATTATGATGATCATAAAGATGACCATTTAATGATTTTGTCACAACTCATGACAGCTCTCCCAAATTGCCTTTTTCTCCTACTTTTACATCCAGTTTTTGAGACTTAATAGATGTTTATTCTGGAGAGTGTAAGCATTGACATTACTACCCAAAAGGAAACGATTTTGATTTTAGAATTTCAATAGTTTTCAGCCATTGATTAGTCAAAACAATAGGCTTTTTCGATTATCCCTCACTCTCTAATCAGGCACAATATAAACCCATAATGACAAATTTATTTTTGATAGGTTATCTTGATGGAAAATGTATGCCTGTTAAAGCTTTTTGTAAATCAATACCCTGAAGTAACATTCCACTAGTAAATACCATTAGAATGTCTTTTATGAATTCTGATATGTTGCTAGTTGCTCAGTCTTTGATGTTCCATGGACTGTAGCCTCTGTCCATGGAATTCTCCAGACAAGAATACTGGAGTGGGTTGCCATTCCCTTCTCCAGGGGATCTTCCTGGCCCAGAGATCAAACCCTTATCTCTTATATCTCCTGCACTGGCAGGCTGGTTCTTTGCCACTAGTGCCACCTATGACCCATGCCACGTAGGGCCACTCAAGTTGGAGAGTTCTGACAAAATGTGATCCACTGGAGAAGAGAATGGCAAACCACTTCAGTATTCTTGCCTTGAGAACCTCATGAACAGTATGAAAAGGCAAAATATATATGACATTGAAAGATGACCTCCCCAGGTCAGTAGGTGCCCAATATGCTACTGGAGAAGAGTGGAGAAATAACCCCAGAAAGAATGAAAAGACAGAGTCAAAGTGAAAGCAATACCCGGTTTTGGATGTGACCTGTGATGGAAAGTGAAAGTGAAAGTGAAGTCGCTCAGTCGTGTCCGACTCTTTGCGACCCCGTGGATTGTAGCCTACCAGGCTTCTCTGTCCATGGGATTTTCTAGGTGAGAATACTGGAGTGGGTTACCATTTCCTTCTCCACGGGATCTTCCCGACCTGGGGATCGAACCCGGGTCTCCCACATCAGAGGCAAACGCTAGCCACGAGTAAAGTCCAATGCTGTAAAGAGAAGTACTGCATAGAAACCTGCAATGTTAGGTCCATGAATCAAGGTAAATTAGAAGTGGTCAAACAGGTGATGGCAAGAGTGAACATCAACATTTTAAGAATCAGTGAATTACAATGGACTGGAATGGGTGAATTTAATTCATATGACCATTATAACTACTATAGTGATCAAGAATCCCTTAGGATAAATGGAGTAGCCTCATCGTAAACAAGAGTCTGAAATGCAGTACTTGGATGCAATCTCAAAAACGACAGAATGATCTGTTTGTTTCCAAGGCAAATCATTCAGCATCACAGTTATCCAAGTCTATGCCCTAACCAAAATGCTGACGAATCTGAAAATGAACGGTTCTATGATGACCTACAAGACCTTCTAGAACTACCACCCATAAACGATGTCATTTTCATCATAGGGGACTGGAAATCAAAAGTAGGAAGTCAAGAGATACCTGGAGTAACAGGCAAATTTGGCCTTGTAGTACACAATGAAGCAAGACAAAGCCTAACAAGTTTTGCTCAAAATTCTCTAAGCAAGACTTCAACAGTATGTGAAACATGAATTTTCAGATGTTCAAGCTGGATTTAGAAAAGATAGAGGACCCAGAGATCAAATTGCTAACATCTGTTGGATCAACGAAAAAATAAGAATTCCAGAAAAACATCCACTTCTGCTTTATTGATTACACCAAAGGTTTGACTGTGTAGATCACAACAAACTGTGGAAAATTCTTAAAGAGATGGGAATACCAGACCACCTTCTCTGCCTCCTCAGAAATCTGTATGCAGGTCAAGAAGCAACAGTTAGAACCGGACATGGAACAACAGACTGCTTCCAAATTGGGAAAGGAGTACATCAAGGCTGTATATTGTCACCCTGCTTATTTATTTATATGCAGAGTACAGCAGGTGAAATGCCGTGCTGGATGAAGAGCAAGCTGGAATCAAGATTGCCAGGAGAAATAATAACCTCAGATAAGCTGATGACACCACCCTTATTGTAGAAAGTGAAGAAGAACTAAAGAGGCTCTTGACGAAAGTGAAAGAGGAGAGTGAAAAAGCTGGCTTAAAACTCAACATTCAGAAAACTAAGACTGTGGCATCCCCATCACTTCATGGCAAATAGATAGGGAAACAATGTAAACAGTGACAGACTTTATTTTCTTGGGGTCCAAAATCACTGCAGATGGTGACTGCAGCCATGAAATTAAAGACACTTGCTCCTTGGAAGAAAAACTATGACTAACCTGGACAGCATATTAACAAGCAGAGAGATTACCTTGCAATCTAAGGTCCATTTAGTCAAAGCTATGGTTTTTCCAGTAGTCATGTAGGGTGTGAGATTTGGACTATAAAGAAAGCTGATCACTGAACTGATGCTTTTGAACTGTGGTGTTGGAGAAGACTCTTGAGAGTCCCCTGGACTGTAAGAAGATCAAACTGCTGCTGCTGCTAAGTCACTTCAGTCGTGTCCGACTCTGTGTGACCCCATAGACGGTAGCCCACCAGGCTCCCCCGTCCCTGGGATTCTCCAGGCAAGAACACTGGAGTGGGTTGCCATTTCCTTCTCCAATGCATGAAAGTGAAAAGTGAAAGTGAAGTCGCCCAGTTGTGTACGACTCAGCGACCCCATGGACTGCAGCCCACCAGGCTCCTCCGTCCATGGGATTTTCCAGGCAAGAGTACTGGAGTGGGGTGCCATTGCCTTCTCCGGAAGATCAAACTAATCAATCCTAAAGGAAATCAGTCCTGAATATTCATTGGAAAGACTGATGCTGAAGCTGAAACTCCAATACTTTGGACACGTGATGTGGAGGACTGACTCATTGGAAAAGACTGATGGGAAAGATTGAAGGTGGGAGAAGAAGGGGATGACAGAGAATGAAATGATTGGATGACATCCCTGACTTGATGGACATGAGTGTGACCATCTCCAAGGGTTGTTGATGGACAGGGAAGCCTGGCATGCTGCAGCCAATGGGGTCACAAAGAGTTGGACATAACTGAGCACCTGAGCTGAACTGAACTGAACTGATATGGTGCACTATTTTTCTCCAAGAAGATTTGACTTAGATTATTTCTTCTCTGAGACATCTGTGGTGGAATAGGTAACTGTAATACTCTTTGTGCTTACTTCCATTTATTTCCCATATATAATTCCTTTTTTAAAAATAATAGCTTATACTATCAATATGTAGTAAAAGATATTAACTCACCTACTTAGGTGTTATATAACATATTAAATCATTATATGAGATAGTTTGTTTTACTTTGATCAGTAGACTGGCCACATATAATTTTTTAATATTTTATCAAATACCTAATTATTTATAATCATTTACCTCCCTAAAGAAATGACTTTAAGTTCTAAATTTTAAAGATATCACTGAAAAATATTATAAGAAGTGATTTAAATATTTGTTAAAAAGAAGTTAGTTCAAATATCTTTAATTCCCTTATGGAATGCTGCATTATATTTCAAGGTTTATATTCTAGTTAACAGTTTTATCTACTGGGCTTCCCTAGTGGCTCAGAGGTTAAAGCGTCTGCCTCCAATGTGGGAGACCTGGGTTCGATCCCTGGGTCGGGAAGATGCCCTGGAGAAGGAAATGGCAATCCACTCCAGTATTCTTGCCTGGAGAATCCCATGGATGCAGAAACCTAGTAGATTACAGTCCACGGGGTTGCAAAGAGTTGGACATGACTGAGCGACTTCACCACCTCACCACCTAACAGTTTTATCTACAATAAATAATTTGTAGATTTTCCTAGTGAGTCCTGCAATATTTTGTCTTGATGAAATCTAATTTTCCTCCACTCAGAAAAAATATCCCCAATACTGACAAAATCAATTAGATGAGAATACATTCTTAAACATACTGTTAACTAACACATCTCTCAGGAGTGGATAAGATCGTAAAAGAATAAAATAAAATAATACTAATAAGTAGGAATATAAAATATCTAAGCTACATAGAATATATTATCTAAATTATATATAGTGTGTACAAAAGAAAGAACTCCCATTGTTTTCAATGACGTATATTTACCAAAACTAACTATATGCCAGTGTAATAAACTATTAAAGTGGTTAAAATATGTTCTCTTTTTACAGTGGATTATGATAGGAATAAATATCAAAAAAGATAAGTCATCCATTTGGGATAAATCACATAAGTAACCTATAATTTACAGATGTGTATAAGAGACAGCCATGAAAGCTCTGGCTACTGCCACATCGGTGCTATAATGGACCCCAGGGGATCTTCCCGACCCAGGGATCGAACCCGGGTCTCCCGCATTGGAGGCAGACGCTTTAACCTCTGAGCCACCAGGGAAGCCCATAATGGACCAACAGCATGATTATATTATATGAAATGATGTCATGGTTGTGTTATGGCTTTGTTCTGGTTATGTTGTGGCTGCTGCTACAGCTGCTTCGTGAGCCAGGAGAGGCTGTATTATGACTGTAGGTGCCAGAGGAGAGAATAAACGTGTCTGCAATTCCTAGAGTTCCTCTAGTCTCCTTCCCAGCTCTTATCCCGTGCCTTGCTTACCCTGGGTTCAGCAAAGAGAGTGAACAGCTGTCACTGTGAACAGGATGAAGGGTGATACTTAAAAAAAAAAAAAATGTTGGTTAAGACACAAAAGAGAATATCAACTAAATAATATCTTCATGGCAAAATTTTTTTTAATTAATATATTACTTCAAATCTTTTAATCCAGTTATATAGAATTCAGGAAGTCTGAGAATTATTTCTCAAAATTATTCTAGCTTTATCACTTTGAGGCAGTTAAATACAAGATCATTTTTACTACTTGTAGAAAAGTTCACTCTATCTTGACCAAACAAATCCATCAATATATATGACTTATAACATCTAGGAGATGTTATTTCAGATGTGTTTTATCATTATATGACATATGAGTATTTTATATCAAGAAGTACAAAAATTAACTATTGTCACACTCTTTCATTCTACAGCTGATTCCCAAAATATAAATCCATATGTATATGGAGACAAAATTTTATATTTTCAAAATAATTTCAAACATGCCATTCTATTTATAAAAATAAAAGCAGAAATATAATTTTATATTATATATTAAAGATAGTTATCATTTATTTATATAAATATTTAGTGAAAAAGTGAAAGAATTATTCACTCACTCCTGTTCAATCCTTTGTGAACCCACAGACTGCAGCCTACCAGATTCATCTGTTTAAGGAATACTCCATGCAAGAATACTGGAGTTAGTTGATAGCCATTCCCTTCTCCAGGGCATCTTCCCAACTCAGGGATTGAAGCCGTGTCTCTGGAATTGCAGGCAGATTTTTTACCTAAAGATTAAGACTCAAAATTGTAACATTACTAATTTAAGTTTTTTTAAAAAAATACTTGTAGTACCAGGTGAATTGTGGAAATGCTAATTTTAAGGCAATCAAACTATAAATTAATTCAATATCAATTTAGGATCAACTAAATATAAACTAAAATTGAAGATTGTATTATCTCTTATCATCTAAAAGAACGTGAATTAAACAAAAATCTAGCAGCTAATTTACAAGTGTCCACAGACAAAGCACTGTGGTGTTTATTATAGTGGTGTGTTTTCATTAAGTCTGAGGATTATAGTAGATCCTTGTCTTATTTAGAAAGAACAAAATAAATTATATATGGAAAATGATCAGTTCAGATCAGTTGCTCAGTTGTGTCTGACTCTTTGCAACCCCATGAATTGCAGCACGTCAGGCCTCCCTGTCCATCACCAACACCCGGAGTTCAGCCAAACTTACGTCCATCGAGTCCGTGATGCCATCCAGCCATCTCATCCTCTGTCATCTCCTTCTCCTCCTGCCTCCAATCCCTCCCAGCATCAGAGTCTTTTCCAATGAGTCAACTCTTCGCATGAGGTGGTCAAAGTGCTGGAGTTTCAGCTTCAGCTTCATTCCTTCCAAAGAACACCCAGGACTGATCTCCTTTAGAATGGACTGGTTGGATCTCCTTGCAGTCCAAGGGACTCTCAAGAGTCTTCTGCAGCACCACAGTTCAAAAGCATCAATTCTTCGGTGCTCAGCTTTCTTCACAGTCCAACTCTCATATCCATACACAACCACAGGAAAATCCATGGCCTTGACTAGACAGACCTTTCTTGGCAAAGTAATGTCTCTGCTTTTCAATATGCTATCTAGTTTGGTCATAACTTTCCTTCCAAGGAGTAAGCGTCTTTTAATTTCATGGTTGCAATCACCATCTGCAGTGATTTTGGAGCCCAAAAAATAAAGTCTGACACGTTTCCACTGTTTCCCCATCTATTTCCCATGAAGTGATGGGACCAGATGCTGTGATCTTCATTTTCCGAATGTTGAGTTTAAGCCAGCTTTTTCACTCTCCTCTTTCACTTTCATCAAGAGGCTTTTTAGCTCCTCTTCACTTTCTGCCATAAGGGTGGTGTCATCTGCATATCCATCTATTTCCCATGAAGTGATGGGACCAGATGCCATGATCTTCGTTTTCTGAATGTTGAGCTTTAAGCCAACTTTTTCGCTCTCCTCTTTCACTTTCATCAAGAGGCTTTTCAGCTCCTCTTCACTTTCTGCCATAAGGGTGGTGTCATCTGCATATCTGAGGTTATTGATATTTCTCCTGGCAATCTTGATTCCAGCTGTGTTTCTTCCAGTCCAGCGTTTCTCATGATGTACTCTGCATAGAAGTTAAATAAGCAGGGTGACAATATACAGCCTTGACGGACTCCTTTTCCTATTTGGAACCAGTCTGTTGTTCCATGGCCAGTTCTAACTGTTGCTTCCTGACCTGCATACTGGTTTCTCAAGAGGCAGGTTAGGTGGTCTGGTATTCCCATCTCTTTCAGAATTTTCCACAGTGTATTGTGATCCACACAGTCAAAGGCTTTGGCATAGTCAATAAAGCAGAAATAGATGTTTTTCTGAAACTCTCTTGCTTTTTCGACGATCCAGCAGATGTTGGCAATTTGATCTCTGGTTCCTCTGCCTTTTCTAAAACTAGGTTGAACATCTGAAAGTTGACGGTTCATGTATTGCTGAAGCCTGGCTTGGAGAATTTTGATCATTACTTTACTAGCATGTGAGATGAGTGCAATTGTACAGTAGTTTGAGCATTCTTTGGCATTGCCTTTCTTTGGGATTGGAATGAAAAACTGACCTTTTCCAGGCCATATTTACCCCTATTTTTCATTTAGAAGATGGAAATCTATATGGATGCTATCAGTGTCACTAGTAACATAACATTAGTGTATAGCTCATATATTTTGGTTGCACCATTAAAAGCATTGATAGTTTTTTAACAATAGAAAGTGTAGGTGTCATTTCTAATATTTACGGGGGAAGTCACCTCTGGTGTGCTGATATTTTCACTCTAATTTGGGTAGGCAAAAGGAGGAAGACAGTCACATCACATGCAGACTACTATAGTCATCAGAAAACTTCACTAGCCTTTATGTTAACAACCCATTTTAGGAAACAATAGTGGGAAATCAACAAAGTAAATTAGAATCTAGAGCTCTTTCACATTACCCTTCACTAATTCCTTTAAATCAAAAAGTGTAATGTGGAGAGTTCATCTTTTTAGAGAAAGTCTCTTGCGGTGGGAGGGAATGATTTGCAACTGATGACAGAAGGTGTTTACATTTATAATTTCCTTATTTTTCATGTTTGGGAATGGAATCAAAGGGAAGAAGGATCAGGCAACAGTTGCAGCCCCAGATATCATTTATGGCATCTTTCCTGGACATGTGGAATACATTTTCAGAACAATCATCCTGTTCACTGGTGAAATGAGGTCACTGTGGGGGCAGAAACCAGAATGGTGGGGGCGAAAGTGTGGCATTCTGCTTAGTAGTCCTGCAACTGGCCTTCTCGGGGTTTTATTGCCTTAAGTAAATACCATGTGTAATGTGACTCTCATTGATTACTAGATGATTCCATGGAATTAAGGCTGTAAATTCTAGATTAAAAGCTGGCTAGTGGAATTGCCTATGCAGGAATACATAATTTTGGGGGGGATGAAATAATTGAATCTAGGAACCAAAGCTATGTGTTTTAAAAAGATTAGTGAGTTTTTACCTTAGAGCGCTACAATCTTCAGAGTCTTGAGCATCCAACGTATCTACACATCTGGTCAGCCTCCAAGTGACTAGGTTGTTTGACACTCAAATGCTGTCCTCTGGCAAGAAAAGATTATACTGTGCTGATGCTATGAAAAATGGGAGATCTGATGGTTTCTCTCCATTGCAATCTGAGGTAAATAGATGCACTATTTTAATATGCTACTGCTATTCTAGGCTTCCCAGGTGGCGCTAGTGTTAAAGAACCTGCTTGTCAACAGAGGAGACATGAGACCTGAGTTCAGTCCTTGGCTTGGGAAGATACCCTGGAGAAAGGAATGGCAACCGACTTTAGTATTTTTGCCTGGAGAACCCCATCTTTTCCAGTCCTGTGGCCACTGCTGAGTTTTCCAAATTTGCTGGCATCCTCTTTCAAGATTTGAAATAGCTCAACTGGAATTCCATCACCTCCACTAGCTTTGTTTGTAGTGATGCTTTCTAAGGCTCACTTGACTTCCATTCCAAGATGTCTGGCTCTAGATTAGTGATCACATCATCATTATCTGGGTCATGAAGATCTTTTTTGTACAGTTCTTCTGTGTATTCTTGCCACCTCTTCTTAATATCTCCTGCTTCTGTTAGGTTCATACCATTTCTGTCCTTTATCGAGCCCATCTTTGGATGAAATATTCCCTTGGTATCTCTAATTTTCTTAAAGAGATCTTTAAGAAATCTTTCCCATTCTGTTGTTTTCCTCTATTTCTTTGCATTGATTGCTGAAGAAGGCTTTCTTATCTCTTCTTGCTATTCTTTGGAACTCTGCATTCAGATGCTTATATCTTTCCTTTCCTCCTTTGCTTTTCACCTCTCTTCTTTTCACAGCTCTTTGTAAGGCCTCCCCAGACAAGCATTTTGCTTTTTTGCATTTCTTTTCCATGGGGATGGTCTTGATCCCTGTCTCCTGTACAATGTCACGAATCTCATTCCATAGTTCGTCAGGCACTCTATCTATCAGATCTAGGCCCTTAAATCTATTTCTCACTTCCACTGTATAATCATAAGGGATTTGATTTAGGTCATACCTGAATGGTCTAGCGGTTTTCCCTACTTTCTTCAATTTGAGTCTGAATTTGGTAATAAGGAGTTCATGATCTGAGCCACAGTCAGGTCTTGGTCTTGTTTTTGTTGACTGTATATAGCTTCTCCATCTTTTGCTGCAAAGAATATAAACAACCTGTAGTCTGTGCATAACCCAGCCACTTAACCACAAGAACCCTTAGATCTCACTAATCTGTCTTCCTGTGAACATTAGTCACTGATGACAATGTACTCATCTCATTGTTGGTTCTTTTGAATGAAGTTTCCCATCATCATAGTGGCCTATTCAGTTCTTCACACATGCAATGGCATAGAAAGATACTCCATATGAATATCCATTCTGTGTTGCCTATGAATTATCAGCAAGTATCACAAAGAATCAGGTTGTTACTCATTAGCAATGAGTTAACAGGTATATGAACAATATACTATGGAGAATTATACTTTGGCTGGGACAAATCTGTGTGCCCTTTGGTTTCTGGTCTACAACAGAGAACCATGTCTTTGTGGCTCTTTCATTTTATAAAACAAACTTGGGGATAGTTTTTGGGTTATGGGAGATAATTCTTTTGGGTTAAGGCACCAAAACAAAGAAGACTTAATTTTGATGCCATGGGAAGTTGAGTCTATGTGGGAGTTTTAAGTGGGGAATTGAAAAACTTTGTTTGAAGACAAACAGAAAGATGTTTTAGTAATCAATTATATATTTTTTTCAAATATTCCATTGTATTCTGTTAATTTAACTTATTATTGTATGATAGAATTATAAGCTATAAGAATAAATCAAATTTGCATTACTTTTTAGCTTGAGAAATTTTACAGAGTTATATGCTGCTGCTGCTGCTGCTAAGTCGCTTCAGTCGTGTCCGACTCTGTGCGACCCCATAGACGGCAGCCCAACAGGCTCACCCGTCCCTGGGATTCTCCAGGCAAGAACACTGGAGTGGGTTGCCATTTCCTTCTCCATTGTGTGAAAGCGAAAAGTGAAAGTGAAGTCGCTCACTCGCGACCGACTTCTAGCGACCCCATGGACTGCAGCCTACCAGGCTCCTCCATCCATGGGATTTTCTAGGCAAGAGTACTGGAGTGGCTTGCTAT
Source organism: Cephalophus harveyi (assembly GCA_006410635.1). Lineage (NCBI taxonomy): Eukaryota > Metazoa > Chordata > Mammalia > Artiodactyla > Bovidae > Cephalophus > Cephalophus harveyi. The sequence goes on along the minus strand of SJYT01008542.1, from coordinate 94,925 downwards.
TGCCTTCTCCGACAGAGTTATATAAATATCCACAATTTAATAAAGGATTATAGACACTGGGAAGGCACACTTAAAATAAGGAGAAGAATTAAATTTCTATAACTTTTGAGTCAGAGTATAATTGAATGTACTTCTGTTTTATCAACTTAAACTGACGCTTTGTTCACAGGGTCTCCAGCTTTTCACTCATTGTTTTTGTTCAATGAATGGAAAAACAGAATTATAATACAATAATTCTAAATTATTTTAATTTTTGTGCCATTTAAATGGTTGAATGGATATTTATCTATTTCTGTTGTTGCATAAAGGGAATGCTTTTGATCGAATACTGTGATTCCTTCATGTTAATTATAACAGTCATACAATAAAACATCTAATTTAGAGGTCAAGAATCTAAGAACTAAGTCCTATTCAAATATGGAATAATCTGAATAACTATCCTCCAGAGATAAGTTGAAGACAAATCCAGTTTCAAACTGTAACTCTAATACTCTTCTCTTGAATAAGTTCCTGCATCTCTATAAATTTTGTCTTTTAGACTGGTTACATGACTTTCATTCTACTGTATTCTTAACAGATGCCTGGAGTCACAGAACCTATGGGATATGTTTATAGGCAGAGAGAGAAATTTAAGAAATAGTTCAGGTGACTGTGAAAGCTATCTCATCCAAAATATGCCAGGGAGACCCACAGGCTGGAGACACAGGCAAGAGCTGCTGTTATATCTTGAGTCTGATGGCAATCTGAAGACAGAATTCCCTCTTCCTTGAAGGATCTCAATCTGTTTTCTCTTAAGGCCTTCAACTATTTGGAGGAGACCTACTCACATAATGGAGGGTACTTGGCTTTACTCAAAGTTGACTGATGTAATGTTAATGTCATCTTAAAAATTCCTTCACAATAATATGCAATCTGGTATTCAACCAATGTTTTGGTTACCATGGCCCAGTCAAGTTTACCCATACAGTTAACTATCAAATATATCTAATAATAAAGTAGACCAATGCATTCCTGATTTTCTTTTCTGTACCTTTACTATGCAGAGTTTAGAGATTCATAAGCCTACACGTAACACAGTTAGTGTTGATAGCGCTTTTGGTTGTATATGCTAATAGTAAGTCAAAGAACAACAGAAGGCACTGATGGCAAACATGTCTGAAGTAAAGGAGAGAAAAAGAAAGAAAAAAAAAGAGAATTACTAGAAAGGAATAATTGCTAGAATATGAGAGGTGCATGCTGCAGGCTCAGTCACTAACTCATGTCTGATTTTGCGACCCCATGGACTGCAGCCAGCTGTGCTCCTCTGTCCATTTTAGTGAATCAAACTGAGTCAACAACTTTTGGTCTTAGATAAAGTATGCATTATCAACTTTTGTCTTTCCTTCTTTTATGTACTTTTGTGGTATTTACATTTTCCTACTGTAGATATAACTTTCAAGTCTTTGTAGACTTTTTTTAGATGCACAAAGCGTTGATGTCAACTGAATTAAAACTTTAGTGCTTAGGTATTTCTGTACTTTAATAACCATATCAACTTTAAACAGATGCTACCATCTGTTCTTAAAGCCTCAGGAAAATTTAAACTAGGTTTAAGCTATAAACAGAGGATGACTTATTTCTCATTAAGTAGAAAGATAAACTAATGATGTGGGTAAAATGATTTAGAATAATTTGCCAATTGAATGATTGTCAATCAAAATTGTTTATAGAGATTCCACAATGTGAAAAATTTTAGTTTCTATGTTCAGTCATTTTAAATATTTTGCCTTTAGACTTGAATGTTCTCAAAAATCTTCACTTTCCATGTACTTATATGCTATACAAAATAGGGAAAAATAACAGCAGGCGAGAGGAAGACATGATATCCAGTAAAAAGGCAATATAATCTGGAAGAGAAATGAAGGAAAGCTTTAGAAAAAATATAAAAGCATAGAGATCAACCTATGAAAACAACAGAAAAACATAGTAATCAAGAAGAAAAGACCAAAAAAAAAAATAGTATATCTCAGTTTCTTCAGAATTCTATCAAATAATTAGAGATAAATTAGAAATAAGTATATATAGTGTACATGACCACATAGGGCATAATTCACTACAAAACTATCATTGTATGAAAAAACAAGTGTAATATTACTTCACTTGGCTTGGCACTAAACAATGCACTTAAAATTACAATAAAATAATAAATATTGATATAATTAAAAAAAACTCATAAGGTTATGTTGGAAGAACAGAGCAAAGCAAAATGTTTATATTTTTTCTGAGGCATGTAGAAGAGACTAAAATATAAAACTGACTATTTAAATTGACTATTGGAGGGATTCAATAGATAATATCATAAAACATAATTGTGTGAATGAGTTGGTTAAAAGGAGTTAAATAAGAAAAGGAAGGGAAGTAGAGATATCAAAGGACACCACTCTCCTGCAAGTCTAGTTTGAGAGTTGTGAATTTCCTCCAGTCAGTTCTGCGTATTCAGTTTTAGATGGAGTTCCAGGAGTTCTGTTTGAAATGACAACTGGGTAATGCCCTTCAATTAAGTTTTTTATCACCCCAAATCAATCTTTTCCAACTTGGCTCTACTTTTTATGTAAATCCCACAATCTTAATGGCTAAGGTTACATAAGTTCTCCAGAATCTTGGCTGTATGGTGCAAGTAAATTGTGGTCTTGAAGGTGAGTTACAGTTGAAGCTTTTCCAATAAACTGTCTCTTAATTAGCCAGTTGGTAATTAAAGGAACAGTCTTCAGATTATTTTCAGGTGTGTTGCAAATTATTCTGTCTTTAAAGTAGATGTCTGGAGAAGAATAAAGGCAAAACTTCAGATTTAAGATTTGCATCTTCCCTTCCCTAACCTAGTTGGTAACTTTATCAGACATCATGTATTTTCAATACACATTTATGCTTTATCTGATATTTTAACCTTATCTAGTATTGAAAGCTAATAATCTTTTATAGCAGTTTTTTAACTCTATATTCTTTCTGTAAATATATAATGTACACATATACATATAATCATTATATATGGAATATATATTTATAAATGTAACCGTTGGTGTTGTTCAGTCACTAAGTTATATCTGACTCTGCAACCCCATGGACTGCAGCATGCCAGGCTCCCTGTCCTCCACGATCTCCCAGAGTTTGCTCAGATCTATGACCATTGAGTCTGTGATGCCATCCAAACATCTTATCCTCCACTGCCCTTTTCTCCTTTTGCATTCAAACTTTCCCAGCATCAGAGTCTTTCCTAACGAGTCTATATTATATGCATATAAGAGTTTTGAGATATTGGGATGCAAGAAGTTTATATATTCAATGGTGCTTTATTATATTTATTTCTAAATTTTATTTGGTATCAAATAATTGTTCCTTAAATTTTATACTGAAATTTTTCTATGACAAAAATAAGTAATTATTAATTTAGGACAACTTTAATAGCTGTAGCTAACAAACAATCATTCACTGCCAAGTTCATTTGGCTATAATGAATTTGACTTGTTGCCCTCCTCAAGGTTAATATTATGTTTACAAATTTAAGTTAGGGAATATACACTATTTCCAAGTTTCCAAATATCAGATTTTATTGCTTGATACAATGATTATCCCCTAGATGGGGGTATAGTTTTATTTTAATAATGCATGCTATGGAAAGCCTCTTGGTTCATCCCTTTTAAAGCAAAAAAATTTTCTCTCAAAATTTTAGTGAACCATATCAAAATACACTGTATTTTTAAGTTTCAAACAGATCAGCAAGTATGAAAAGGGAAAATGGAAATGGGAAACATGACCAAATATTTTACCCACCATGTTTCAATGTAATAATTATCCTCTCACAAAAAGAAAAGCCTTACGTTTTCACTTGATAACATAGAGTACTGAATTTACTCACATTCTTATCTTACTGACTGTACTTGAATTTTTATGGAAATTCTTGCCTAAATAGCAGGAGAGAGTCCTTTCTCCAGGTCAGACAACAAATTGGATTCATTTTATGATTGAAAGATTCAGACCTCAATAAGACAGATATAATTGATATGATTTGTATTAAAATTTTGTTTTCTCCTTTAGCATTTAACCCAAGATTGTGGTCTCTCAGACATCTGCTTATTCTTTTACTTCTTTAGTTTCTTCACATATTTGAATACTGATAATCACTTCTGTTAAGAATGGCAGACAAATAAGGATCCAATCATTGTGGTATTCCACAAATATGTCCTTTCTACATTGATTGGTAAAAGCAAAATAAGTAAATAAGTAAGTGTTAGTCACGCAGTCATGTCTGATTCTGTAACCCCATGGACTGTAGCCCTCCAGACACCTCTGTGCATGGATTCTCCAGGCAAGAATACTGTAATTGATTGCCATTTCATTCTCCAGGGTATCTTCCCAACCCAGGGATCAAACCCGAGTCTTCTGCATTGCAGGTGGATTCTTTACAGCCTGTGTCACCATGGCAGTCCAAAAGCAAAATAAATACTTGAAAAACAGAAAAACATTTCACAGACTTAGAGAATGAACTTATGGCTGCCAGCGGGGAGGAATAGGGGGAAGAGATAGTTAGGGACTTTTAGCTGGGCATGTACACACTGCTATATTAAACTGAATAACCGACAAGGACCTACAGTGTAGCCTATGAAACACTGCTCAGTACTATGAGGCAATCTCAATGTGAGGGGAGTTTGCGGGAGAAGATTCATGTATACGCATGGCTGAGTCCCTTAACTGTTCACCTGAAACCGTCACAACATTGTTAATTGGTTATACCCTAATACAAAATTAAAAAAGTTTTAAAAACAGGCAAAATAAACAACTCAGTATTTAAAAAAAAAATTATTCAGATTGACATAAATGGTAACATTTAATGAGAATGTTGTCAACTACAAATTGGCACTTGCCTGTCAACTGCGAATTGGCACTTGCCAAGACAACAACAGCAACAAAGGCTTTTGCCATCTGCCTCTGCAGAGATTGAGCCCTATGCTACTGCAGCTGATGACCTTTGACACGCACTGAGGGTAATTCAGGGTAAAGGATCTCACTCTGTGCTCCAGGGAAACTGGTAGAACAGGTCTTAGATAGATATTTTCCAAAACTGATTTCATGATCCCAATCTTTGCATCTCTTCATATCTAGAAAAGCACTAAATCCCTTCGTGGTGACATCAGGTTCCTCAGGATGAGCAGAAAACCTCTTGTAAAGTAAGTGCTTGATTGCACTGAACTCTCCCTTCACCAAAATCCTATATATGGACCTTCCCCCACTACCCTTTCGGGGCAGTCTCTCAGAGCTATCTGAGATGCTGTCTCCTGGGCTGCAGTCCTCATTTTGGCCCAAATACAACTTAACTCACAACTCTCACATTATGCCTCTTTTTAGCCAACATTGTGCATGCAGTAGATATTAGTATACTCTCACATCTTGCTATTATTCCCCCTGATTCTTGGTTGTCACTCACTTTTTGGATCTGCTTTGCCTTTCTAATATGCCTGTCACTGAAAAAAGGTTCAGTAAAAAACAAATAAACTACTAGTTAATCTAAGAAACCCCTAACATAGTCTTGAAATGAATGTGATCCTGGGGATAGTCATATTATTTCTTAATGTAAAATGATTATCATCTTGGGAGACAGTATCTCAGACTTTTTCTTCCTCACCAGTCAGCAGCAGGAATGACAAATTATATACTAGCAAAAGGTATCTGGAATACAGGTGAAATATGCATATAAATATTCAGTTCAGTTCAGTTCAGTTGCTCAGTCGTGTCCGACTCTGCGACCCCATGAATTGCAGCATGCCAGGCCTCCCTGTTCATCATCATCTCTCGGAGTTCACTCAGACTCACGTCCATTGAGTCAGTGATGCCATCCAGTCATCTCATTCTCTGTTGTCCCCTTCTCCTCCTGCCCCCAATCCCTCCCAGCAGCAGAGTCTTTTCCAGTGAGTCAACTCTTCACAGGAGGTGGCCAAAGTACTGGAGTTTCAGCTTTAGCACCATTCCTTCCAAAGAAATCCCAGGGCTGATCTCCTTCAGAATGGACTGGTTGGATCTCCTTGCAGTCCAAGGGACTCCCAAGAGTCTTCTCCAATACCACAGTTCAAAAGCATCAATTCTACGGTGCCAGCCTTCTTCACAGTCCAACTCTCCCATCCATACATGACTACTGGAAAAACCATAGCCTTGACTAGATGGACCTTAGTCGGCAAAGTAATGTCTCTGCTTTTGAAAATATTATCTAGGTTGGTCATAACTTTTCTTCCAAGGAGTAAGTGTCTTCTAATTTCATGGCTGCAGTCACCATCTGCAGTGATTCTGAAGCCCCCCAAAATAAAGTCTGACACTGTTTCCACTGTTTCCCCATCTATTTTCCATGATCACAGTTTATTGTGATCCACACAGTCAAAGGCTTTGGCATAGTCAATAAAGCAGAAATAGATGTTTTTCTGGAACTCTCTTGCTTTTTCCATGATCCAGCGGATGTTGGCAATTTGATCTCTGGTTCCTCTGCCTTTTTTGAAGCCAGCTTGAACATCAGGGAGTTCACGGTTCACGTATTGCTGAAGCCTGGCTTGGAGGATTTTGATCATTACTTTACTAGCATGTGAGATGAGTATAATAATATAATTTACATATATATTTCATTAGAATTTCATGCACAAGCAGAGTCCTAATGAAAGGAGTTTGTACTCCATAATGGACTTCAGGCTCAAATATAATACCTAAGGAGCAAGGGAAATATCTCAATGATGTAGGGCTGTATGCTGAGAGGAATGAAAGGAGGGTTAGCCCTATTTTTGGTATCAGGCTTGGTGTACTAGTCAAGGAATTGCTTTTATCTGTTTGATATGTACATAACTCATTTTAATTAGATACTTGAGACAGCATCATGAAACATTCTTACTAGAAATATTTCAGAATTCTGAATATACCCCAATGAGTGCTAATAGGTTTGAAAATATATCTCACCTCTTGCAGCTTTGTCACTGCATAGATAACCAGTAGGGATATATATGTATTAATACCTTTGACACTCATGGTTTTCTTCCCTGAAAATATTCTTCCATAAAAGTAGAAGTTCAAATGTTCCTGAGCTAATTAGCATGAATTTTTAACAGTGAAATTCAAACTCTTATAAGACTGCATATTATAAAGCATACTATTGGGTTTTTATATTTTTCCAGATTTATTAAGATATTATTGAAATACAACATTTTGTAAATTTAAGGTGCACAATATGTTGATTTGATAAACATATAGTGTAGACAGACTTTTAAAAACTGGTTTTGGAGCATTTCCGTATTTGAAAATTTTAGGGCAGAGTTGAATACACAGAACATGCATAATGCAGTTAAAGTAATACAAATACAGCTGAGCCATGAGATTTTAGGGGGGGGCAAATTTAAAATTGTCAGCAAAAAATAGTCACATAGACATAAGAAATATTGCCAACTAGGAGCTGTAAACTATATTTATTAAAAATAACAAATTCTGAAAATTAAACAATTTCTATAATCATAACTGGAACGGGTTAAGGCTAACTTGATATATGAGTATTGTATATTCCTAACTAGTTAATGATTAAAGCTTTATTAAATGTGTATAAGAGACAGCAATACAGTATTGTAAAAAAAAATAAAGTAATAATTAAAAAAAAAAAAAAAAGAAAAGATGCTCAACATCCTGAATTACGAGAGAAACACAAATCAAAACTGCAAGGAAGTATCACCTCATACTGGTCAGAATGGCCATCAAGGACTTCCCTGGTGGTCCACCGGTTAAGAATCGGCCTCCTAATGCAGGGGACACGGGTTGGATCTCTAGTCTGAGAAGGTTCCACACGCAGCCCGTGCAACACAACTACCGGGCCCTCGCCCTAGAGCCTGTGCTCGGCGACAAGAGAAGCCGCCACAAGGAGAAGNTAATCAATTTATTGGTGCAACATCAATATATGAAATCATTTAAATTTTCTAGACTCTTGAATTTCTTTTTTTTTTTTTTGTAGTCATATGGTTTAAATCATTTTAAAATGTGACATAGAATTTAAACATCTTAAAATATAATTGATGATTGGCTTCCTAATTTTCCTACAAGATAAATTCTAGGCTATTAGTTATGTGCAGCAGCAAGTTTTTGGAATTGTGCATTGTCCCATATCAAAAGTTAAGAAATCAGTTCACCGAAGAATTGATGCTTTTGAACTATGGTATTAGAGAAGACTCTTGAGAGTCTGCAAGGAGATCAAACCAGTCAATCATAAAGGAAATCAGTCCTGAATATTCATTCAGTCCTGATGCTGAAGCTGAAGCTCCATTACTTTGGCCACCTGATGTGAAGAACTGACTCATTGGAAAATACCCCAATGCTGGGAAAAATTGAAGGCAGGCGGAGAAGAGGATGACAGAGGATGAGATGGCTGGATGGCATCACTGACTTGATGGACATGAGTTTGAGCTAGCTCTGGGAGTTGGTGATGGACAGGGAGGCCTGGTGTGCTGCAGTCCATGGGGTTGCAAAGAGTTGGACGCAACTGAGCAACTGAACTGACTGAACTGATTGTCACATATCAAAAATTAAGAAATCAGTTCACCCAGTATCATGCATCGAACCTGGACTGGGATGACTCAGAGGGATAGTACGGGGCGGGAGGTGGGAGGGGGGATTCAAGATGGGGAACACATGTATACTTGTGGCAGATTCATGTTGATGTATGGCAAAACCAATATAATATTGTAAAGTAATTAACCTTCAACTAAAACAAATAAATTGATATTTTTAAAAAAGAAATCAGTTCATTTGGGGAAAGAGAAATCTTTAAAACCTATTCAACAAATATAAAGGCTTCCCAGGTGGAGCTAGTGGTGAAGAACCAGCCTTCCAAGGCAGTAGACCCAAGAGATGCAGGTTCGATCTCTGAGTTGGGAAGATATTCTTGAGTAGGAAATGGCAGTCTACTCTGGTATTCTTACCTAGAAAATTCCATGGACATAGGAGTCTGGGGGAGTACAGTCTATGGGACCAGAAAGAGTCGGGCACAACTGAAGTGACTGAGCGTGCACAAAATGAGTAAATTATACAGATTCCCAACTTTCCCAGTAGTTGCATAAGAATTGTCAGGGTTTAGGCTGCTTATTAGACATTGAGTATATGTACATGTCTTAGTAAATGAGCTTTTTTAAATATTGATATAATGGCATATTTGAATATTGAAAGTCAATTATGAGAGTGAGTTTATCCATGAAAAGTTCTATTAGATGATCTATACTAGCCCTCTCTAGATTTAAGTTCCAGAAACAAAAAACAGATGTCTGGCATCAGCTGGACTCAGTTCCCAGAAATCTTGGTGAAGGGGACACTGTGGCCCTCTTACCAGGATGTGGAAGCCCCAGAACAAATGGAAAACAGGCTGTCCACATGCCCACTGTGAGAAGAAGACAAGTTTCCTTCAAATAATTTTGCCCAGACAACTCAAATTAAGAGCACAGAACCATTTTTGAATACTCTGATTTTGCATTAAGTAACATCACTGTTAATAGTGATATATCTAAAATATGCCATTCTTACATGAAACCACTAGAGTTACTAGTGTCAATAGAAAAAAAGTGCAACCCAAAAGCTGAGAGTTATGTTGCTGATGGACAGGGAGACCTGGCGTGCTATGATACATGGGGTCACAAAGAGTCGGACACGAGTGAGTGACTGAACTGAACTGGTGTTTTACTCAGTGTACATTCTGAGAGCTTCAATACCAGGAGACCAGTCTTTCAGAACTATCTCCAAAGAAGTAAGGAAGGAGCCAGGATATATAGGGGATTTTGTAACAAAGACTAGGTATTCAGAGCATCACAGATTACAGATAACTAAAGAAAACCATACATGTCAAGTTAATGAATAGTGTTTTCCTATGTATAAGAGATGCAAAACTCTGAGCTCATTGAAATCACTCTGATATGTACCTCAGGTGTCTGGGGCCAGTATCCTATGCTTTCCCACCCTGAATCTCCTTAGGGTGCATCCTTGGGGTGGATGCAGTGACTGACTGCTCGATGGTAGGCATCCTGTTTCTATCCTGAGTTTCCTTAGGGCTCACCATGGGGGCCATGGTAATGTGATGGCTTGATGGCTGAAGCATCTTTTATTTACTGATATGACAGGCAGCATGCTTTCATTCACACTATTATGTGAAACCAAATAAAGGCAATACCAAAGAATGCTCAAACTACCTCACAATTGCACTCATCTCACACACTAGTAAAGTAATGCTCAAAATTCTCCAAGTCAGTCTTCAACAATACGTGAACCATGAACTTCCAGATGTCCAAGCTGGTTTTAGAAAAGGCAGAGGAACCAGAGATCAAATGGCCAACACCCCCTGGATCATGGAAAAAGCAAGAGAGTTCAAGAAAAAACATCTGCTTTACTGACTATGCCAAAGCCTGTGACTGTGTGTATCACAATAAAATGTGGAGAATTCTGAGAGAGATGGGAATACCAGACCACCTGACCTGCCTCTTGAGGAACCTATATGCAGGCCAGGAAGCAGCAATTAGAACTGAACATGGAACAACAGACTGGTTCCAAATAGGAAAAGGCATACTTCAAGGCTGTATATTATCATCCTGATTATTTAAATTATATGCATAGTACATCATGAGAAATGCTGGGCTGGATGAAGCACAAGCTGGAATCAAGATTGCAGGGAGAAATATCAGTAACCTCACATAAGCTGATGGCACAAACCTTATGGCAGAAAGTGAAGAAGAACTAAAGAGCCTCTTGATGAAAGTGAAAGAGGAGCGTGAAAAAGTTGGCTTAAAGCTCAACATTCAGAAAACTAAGATTATGGCATCTGGTCCCATCGCTTCATGGGAAATAGATGGGGAAACAGTGGAAACAGTATCAGACTTTATTTTTTTGCCTCCCAAATTACTGCAGATGGTGATTGCATCCATGAAATTAAAAGACACTTACTCCTTGGAAGGAAAGTTATGAACAACCTAGATAGCATATTCAAAAGCAGAGACACTGCTTTGCCAAAAAAGTCTGTCTAGTCAAGGCTATGGTTTTTTCAGTAGTCATGTATGGATATGAGAATCAGACTATAAAGAATGCTGAGCGCAGAATTGATGCTTTTGAACTGTGGTATTGGAGAAGACTCTTGGGAGTCCCTTGGACTGCACAGAGATCCAACCTGTCCATCCTAAAGGAAATCAATCCTGTATATTCACTGGAAGGACTGATGTTGAAGCTGAAACTCCAATATTTTGGCCACCTGATGCAAAGAGCTGACTCACTTGAAAAGACCCTGATGCTGTTAAAGACTGAAGGCAGGAGGAGAAGGGGATGACAGAGAATGAGATGGTTGGATGGCATGACCAACTCAATGAACATGAGTTTGAGTAAACTCTCGCAATTGGTGATGGACAGAGAGGCCTGGTGTGCTGAAGTCCATGGGGCTAACAAAGAGTTGGACATGACTGAGCAACTGAACTGAACTGAACAGATTATGAGTAACAATCCACTCCAAACTTAGTAGTATCAATCAACATTTGGTTGCTCTTATGAATTCTTTAATCAGGAATTTATACATATAGAGTAATCTGTTTCTGCTCTACTCAACAACGTGGTACTGGAGTCAGCTGGATGCAGCTTCAACTCTATTGTATGAAAACTGATGTGTGATGGAACCTCATCTAATCTGTCAATCCTAACAACCCACCAAGATATTCCACACGGCTTTTCTGCACAACCTTGTTTCAGTTTCCTTACACAATTCCATCTGGGTTCAAAGAATAAGTATCCTCAGAGAAGGGTGAATCTTCATGACATTTTTTGTAATGCAGTTTCAGAATTCAAAAGCATCACTTTTGTCATATATCATTATTCAAAGCAGTCTGAAAAGCCCATCAGATTTGAGGAAAAATAAAGTCAAGGGAATTCTCTTGATTAGAGAGTATCAGGGTTCAAGAAGAGTTAAGGGATATGGGGATATATTCTTGATATCTTTGGTAAACATAAAGCATTTACATGATACAATTATGCTCAAATTAGTATAAAAACATTTATGTTTACCAGGTCTATTTCCTGCTTTTAATCAAATTCACTCTGTTCCTGCCTGTAAAGTGCTATTGTTTTACAGGCAATAGACACATAAAGTTGAAAGATCACCTTGGGAAAGCAAAAATGACTGAAAATTCTGAAAGGGTCAAACACAGAACAGTGAAATAAATCTAGAAGAGCTATTAATCCTAGGCTAAGTGGCTCATGAAACTTCCTTTCCTTCCTTTTCTATTTATTTATTTACTTTTGTATGTGTTTCAACCTTTTGTTTTTGTACCACCACAGAAAGTTTATAAGGCGTAGATTTTGTTTTCTGAGATTTTGTGCTGTGTTGTTCTTTATCTTTGGGCTTCCCTGGTGGCTCAGAGGCTGTCTGCCTACAATGTGGAAGACTCAGGTTTGATCCCTGGGTCAGGAAGATCCCCCTGGAGAAGGAAATGGCAGCCCACTCCAGTATTCTTGCCTGGAAAATCCCAAGGACTGAGAAGCCTGGTAGGCTACAGTCCATGGGGTCGCAAAGAGTCAGACACAACTGAGCATCTTCACTTTCACTTGGCTTTATCTTAGCAGTGATCTTCAGTGTCGGCATTTCGAAGGATCAAAGAACATCAAAATATTTCTTGTGGTAGGCGATTACATAAGATTTGTTCTAGTTAATGAGAAAGTGACAAATAAACATGTGTGTGATGACTTGTTCTCTAGATTTACTCTCCAATTTCTTAGTTAAAATAAATAGAGTCAAGGGAAGGTAGATAATGATTGATTGATTGATTCTATTTGTCAATATCACAGAAGTTAGTACATAATGGTAGAGAAGCATACGGAATTCTAAAAATATTTAAACATAATATGGAAGCATCATTTAATATTATAAGTTATGAACATATTATGTCAATGTAGTATGTCAATCTACATTATAGCTATATTTTAGTGGTTTGGAGTAACATCTGAGGGAGGAGGCAGATGACCCTCCCCAGGGTAAAGTGATTGGAGATTCATTCCTTTGGGCTAAAACTTCAAGATGAGAATAACATAAAAAATAAGGAAGGAGGGTGGACCCTGCCCAGATCACATATTTCTCATTCATGAGTCAGGACAACTCCCTGACGATGCCAGTACAAAAAAAGCACCTTGGAAGTCAAAGGGGGGTGGTGCAAATTAATGCCAAGCCTCTTTGGTAGACTCCATCTTGGCTAAGAGATGCCTGAGCACTCACGGGAGTGATCTAGGGTGGCCTCAGCCTGCAATAGCTTGGAACAGTGCTTAGGTTCCCAGCCAGAGATTGGGCTGAGCCACGGCGGTGAAAGCACCAGATCTAGCCATTAGACCAGTGGTCAGTCAAGGGCACTGGCTTTTTGGCTTTGCAGAAAAGAATTCCCACAAAGATAGAAAGTGATGAACCAAGTAAAGTATTTATAAAGAGGGAAAAACTGTGCAGTGCCTGTGAATAGACACATGGGCAGACTCAGGGAGAGAGGGTAGCTGAGTCACACCCTCATGGCAGTTTGAACTACTCTCATGGGGTATTTCTTCTGGGATTCCTTTGGTCAATCATTTTAATTTGCCTGGTTCACAGTCCCTGCTTCGTATATCTCAAGATCCTCACATGTGTGAACACGGATCTCTTAATCAAGATAAATTTTACTGAAAAAGTGTCTGGGTAAAATATCCCTTGACATAACTCTCCTTTGGCCTCCAAGGAGCCTTTATGTATATATATGGTTAGGGAGGGCTCCTGACTTCCAGAATGAGAAATACATGGTCTGGGCAGGGCCCAGCATTCTTGCCTCAATCACCTTGCTATTCTTGACATGGAGTTTTGGTCAATAGAGAATGAATCTCCAGTTGCTTTACCCTGAGGGTGGGAGCCATCTGCCTCCTGCCTCAGGAGGATCCTGAGATATACCAGACATGGAATGTGAACCAGGCAAATCAAACTGATTGACCAAAAGAAACTGGAAGAAATATCCCATACAATTAATACAAATTGCCAGGAGAGCATGGCTCAGGGACTCTATCTCTAAGTGTGCCTGTGTGTCTATCTACATGAACTACACTTTTTCTTCTCTCTTAATAAATATTTTACTTTTTTCACTATTTTCTGTCTTTTCAGGAATTCTTTTCTGCAAAATCAAAGGGCTAGGGCCCTTATCACTGCCACTTGTCTAGTGGCTAGGATCTGATGCCCTCACCTCTGCAACCAGGCCTCAATCTCTGGCTGTGAACTTAAGCCCCTCTCCAAGCTGTTGCAGGATGAGATCAATTCTATATATGGTTATTAACACTTTTAATCAAAATAAATTGCTTAACTTAGTTTTTGGAGTCAACAATCTAATTACTTTTGACCTATTCTTGGTAATTAAAATGGAAAAGAATTGAGGATTGAAGAGCAAATAATAATTCAGGGAATGAAAACAAGAGTAGTACAAAATGATAACTTTAAAAGGTGCTAGTTTTATTTTGAAATAGTCTGTATAATTTTTTTCTCCAATCCTTTAAATTCATTTGCCATACATGATAATATACATGCTGTATTTAGTTGCTCAGTTGTGTCCACCTCTTTGCGACCCCATGAACTGTACTCATCAGGCTTCTCTGCCCATGGGTTTCTCCAGGCAAGAATATTGGAGTGGGTTCCCATGCCTCCTCCAGGGGATCCTCCCAATCCAGGGATTGAACCCAGGTCTCCTGCATTGCAAGTGGATTCTTTACCAATTGAGCCACCAGGGAAGACCAAAATATGTAACCTTTCTAGTTCCAATGTATTTTAAAACCAAAACTCATTCCAATAGATGCAAACTGACCTCCAGGTTTTAAAACAAATGCAATATTGTAAAGCAAAAAAATAAATAAATAAATAAAAAAGTAACGATTGGAGGAAAAAAATTAAAAAAAAAAATTCCTCTAGTTCTATCAGAATCTACTTTCAAGAAGGGCAGTTAACTCTACTCATTACCTGGTATCCATTGTCATGTAATTATAGATTAATTCATATTTTGGTTAAGCTGCTGCTCTAATAAAAAGTTTCAATTATCTCTGTGCATTATGACAAATGTATATTTATAAACTATGTTCTACTCTGATCCTAATTCAGGCCACTATTAAATTTAATTGTATCAAATATCCACTGTATACAATAATAGCAGATATCATTTCATATGAAAAAGGCTCTTCCATTTAGCAAAAACATAAAAAGTCTCACAATTTTTATTCCCTTTAACTTTGAAGGAATATTTGCATTTATCATAAGGACTCTTGGAAATAAACCATTCATATGTGCTAAGGTTTGACTATTGTTCATTGAAATTAAAAGAAATACACAAAAATTACTGGGTCATAAATAAAATATTATATAGATTTTATAATTTTCCCAGATAGACAAAGGAAAGATAATAATTTCTGTAAAGTTGCATTTATAATGGGGTGCTTGTGTCCATGCTAAATTATTTCAGTAACATCTGACTCTTTGTGACCCTATGGACTATAGACTGCCAGGCTCCTCTGTCTATGGGATTCTTCAGGCCTGTAGGGTTGCCATGCCCTTCTCCAGGGGCTCTTCCTGACACATAGATCGAATCTACATCTTTTAGATCTCCTGCATCAGCAGGTGAGTACTTTATCACTAGCACCAACTGGGAAACCCTTATAATAGGGTACATAGATTATTTGGATTGTCAAATATAAAACCAATTTATTTAATTCCAAAGTTTAAATCATAAAAAGAAAAAGTGTAGTTTAAACTAACAGGATCTTATTATCCTCATAATAAACTTCTGAAGCTGTTCTGTTGAAAGCAAGATTCCTTAAAGTGTCTGAAATCCTCACAGGTCTCAAAGGCCCACTGGATTAAGTATATAATCCATTATTGAAATGAATGAGTACATCTAATCTAAGAGTCAACATTTTTCAGAGATGTGAATGGAAGTGCCTCATGGAGGAACACATGTGATGATGGCATCTCTGATTCATAAAAGCAAGTCTATTTGAATTTATATGCATGGATTGATTTTTTTTGTTTCTAAATTAAACCTTATATTTTATCATATTCTTAGTACAATAATATACTGACATATGTTTAAATTACATGATATACCTCACCCTAATTGCTATAAACTGTATCATATATGTCATTTCCCTCCATGTCTAATGGCACCATCTAGTTTGTTTTAGCTTATACTAACACCCTCCTCCTTACTTCTCAGATTTCCTTCCTTCCAAACAGCAAATAATTCTATTGCCTCCAGTGATCATTTCTAAGTACATAATAATTGTATTTTTTATTTCACCTTTCAGAAATTTAGTGGGTTTTTGTAAGAAAATAATCCTACTCTGCTCATATATAATATATAATCATATATTATAATTAAAATAACTATGATACATAGTTATATTATATATCATATAATTATACATTATAAATGTATACTTATATTATATTCCAAGCTCCTCCATCTGTGGGACTTTCCAGGCAAGAATACTGGAGTGGGTTGCCATTTCCTTCTCCAGAGAATCTTCCTGACCCAGGGATCGAACCCAGGTCTCCCGCATTACAGGTAGACTCTTTACTGTCTGAGCCACCAGGGAATACCTATATATCATATATAATCAGTTCAGTTCAGTTCAGGCACTCAGTTGTGTCCAATTCTTTGCAACCCCCCAGGCCTCCATGTTTATCACCAACTGCCAGAGTCTACCCAAACGCATGTCCATTGAGTCAGTGATGCCATCCAACCATCTCATCCTCTGTCATCCCCTTCTCCTCTTGCCCTCAGTCTTTCCCAGCATCAGGGTCTTTTCAAATGAGTCAGCACTTCACATCAGGTGGCCAAAGTATTGGAGTTGTAGCTTCAACATCAGTCCTTCCAATGAACACCCAGGACTGAGCTCCTTTAGGATGGACTGGTTGGATTTCCTTGCAGTCCAAGGGACTCTCCAGAGTCTCTTATAATACCACAGTTCAAAAGCATCCATTCTTCAGCGCTCAGTTTTCTTTATAGTCCAACTCTCACATTCATACTTAATGTCCAAGGTAAGGAGCAGCGGTTGTGCTTTGCTGGAGCAGCTGTGAAGAGATACCCCATGTAAAATGTAAGAGAAACCCAAGTTAGATGGTAGGCGCTGAGTGAGGGTATCAGAGGGCAGACTGACTGAAATCACAATCACAGACAACTAGCCAATCTGATCACACGGACCACAACCTTGTCTAACTCTATATATATGTGTGTGTATATAAAACTATAATATATATATAAAACACATACTCATATATAAAAGATGACCTTTGTTATGCCTCCACATTCCCTTCAGTCAAATCTGCTTTTCAAGAATTCTTGCACATGTGTGATTGAGTAGAAAGTTAACAAAGGAATTCCTACAGGGTTAGTGTTTCTCTACCAGTGATTTGCAATTTGGTCACAGTAATTTGAGTCACTCTCGTGAATATGCAGTTTCAGAAGGCATACAGACCACTGGAGTAGGATTTTTCATTCTGTATTGAGAAACAATGAACAAATAAACAATATTTATGAACAGACTGTGTGTGCCAAACATTATATTAAATAGTATTTAATAAAGCAGGGGCCTCAAATAGTTTCTCCCTTTTTAATCTCATGCAGACATCCAATATTTAAAGAGTCAGAAAGTGAAAGTCGCTCAGTCGTGTCCACCTCTTTGCGACCCCATGGACTATACAGTTCATGGAATTCTCCAGGCCAAGAATACTGGAGTGAGCAGCCTTTCTCTTCTCCAGGGGATCTTCCCAATCCAGGGATCGAACCAGGTCTCCCTCATTACAATCGGATTCTTTACCAGCTGAGCCCCAGGGAAAGCCCAGAAGAAGGAAACAATCACTGAGAGAAAATAAACTGACAAGGCAGATAGAAAACTTTAGCTGATTCTTTCATTTCTGGTTGCTTCATTAGTTTCATTTTCCATTCTCTCAGCAAGTCTAGCTTGTTTCCTTCAGTTTTTGGTGTGATTTTAGAATGCCCTTTCACAGGTGAGTTTGTTGTCTATGTGCCCAATTTAGGACATGCAAGATGTTTGCAATCTCTCATACATTGCCATTTCCCTAATCCAGTACACTGCACTGGTATAGCCAACCAGAGCATATGAGTTGAATAGCGTTTTGACTTTGGAATATTTTTATGTCCACTCTATCATTAATATATTATTCTTCAGCCAACTTTGATTTATGTCTCACCCTGTATTAGCTAAGCAGCTAGTTAATGCCATTAGCTCCAAGTACTAAGAGATATCATATTTTTCTCTTAAAATATTCTATTCCTTGGCAACCTGCTTCCTCTTTTTAGGTGCAAACATTTCATGCAACTAATTAGCCAGAAGAGAACATTAGAGAGTTACAGTGATGAGATACGGAGGCATTTAGATTTTGGAGTATACACATAAATCTATGAAATACATCTTCATAAAAAGTGAGTAGGATTTGATAATTAGATATCATAAGCCTAACAAATACATTCTCTCATTTTCTATACAACCTAATGACTCCTGACTGCAGTGATATTCTTCAATGTTACCTGATTATTGTTAGGATAATATAGTATTCTGCAAAAAAAAAAAAAAAGAAGAACACCATATAACTCACCCTTCTGCTACTATATTCCCACAGAGATGCTCACTCATTACCTTTTTATTAACACAAATCCAATCTACACTAAAATTAGTTTACTTTTCTAGTGGTTGAGTTTACCTAGAAGAGGTGTTTTGTCTGTGTGTGCTTTAACAGGGTAACATCTGCTCTTAATTTACAGTGTGGGTTTTGTATGCCCCAGTTGCGTTCATTTACTACACACTCCTCCCAGATTTAAGTTCATAAATTTCTCTTAAATATCCCTCTTATGTGCAGCTTATAGCACCCTTTCCATACTTATATAAGAAGAATAAAATGTTGTGTAGATACTTGGCATTTTTTGCCCATTTATGTTATTACACTGAGATGGTATGGAAAATGAATTCTATTAATTCCTGCACAATTTGTATAAAGTACACTTGGCAGATATTAGTAATTTGGTAATTATTTGTTGAGTGAAAGGATGTTCTGCTTTAGTTATATTAGTCTAAAATAAGTCATTGCATATTTTTGTCACTAAGTTCTATATAGCTATCTTTGTATTAACATTGCCCTAGATATGAAAAAGAATATTATGGAGAAAGATGTATTAATACACCACAAGTCCTAGTCAAAGAATTGTCTTCATTCCTATGTATTGAAAGGATTAAGTATTACATTTGATCAAATAAAGAATGATTTATAATGTATTAAACCCATGGATATAGAATTGTTTCAAAATAAAATCTGTGAGAATATTTAACATGATAGTAAAAATGTGGGCATATAAAAATTGTTATTCTTTTTTCTTATTACCAATAACGAGAAGACCAATGGTCCACGACAAAATAATTTTACATATTTGTTGTTAAAGAGTTTATATATATATACCTATATATGTATATATATATAGGTATATATATATACACACACACACGCACATACATTTGTGGCCTTTTAATTGAAGTATAGCTGATTGGCAACCTACTCCAGTACTCTTGCCTGAAAAATCCCATGGATGCAGGAAGGAGTCTGGTAGGCTACAATCCATGAAGTCGCACAGGGTCAGACACGACTGAAGCGACTTCCCTTTCACTTTTCACCCTTGTGCATTGGAGAAGGAAATGGAAACTCACTCCAGTGTTCTTGCCTGGAGAATCCCAGAGATAGAGGAGCCTGGTTGGCTACTGTCTATGGGGTCACATAGGGTTGGACATGACTGAAATGACTTACCAGCATAGTTGATTAACAATACTGTGTCAATTTCATATGTACAGCAAAATGATATATATACTTTTTCAGATTCTTTTCTATTGCAGGTTATTAAAAAGTATTGAATGTTATTCCTTGAGCTACATAGTAAGTTGTTATTATTTATTTATCTATATATAATATTAATATATATATATAAATGTATGTTATGGCCAGACTTCTAATTTAACCCCCTACTTTCCCTCTTGGTGGTAATAAATTTGTTTTCTATGTCTGTGACTCTTTTTCTACACTGTAAATAAGTTCATTTGTATCATTTTTTTAAGATTCCATATATGTGATATCCTATGGTATTTGCTTTTCTGATTTACTTAATATGATAATATCTAGGCTTCTACGAACATTGAAGTGCCTGTACTTTTTTGAATTAGAATTTTCACTGGGAATATTCCCAGGAATGGGATTTCTGGATCATATTGTAACTCTGTTTTTAGTTTTTTAAGAAACCTCCATAGTGATTGTGGCAATTTCCATGCTTACCAACAGGGTAGGAAGATTCCTTTTTCTCAGCACTCACTTCAACATTTATTATTTGTGGACTTTAAGAGTTAATATAGTTTTTAAATAATCATTTAGCATATAGAAGTATGTTAAGCTTTATTAATAATCAGGAAAATACAAATTAAATTCACAATGGGGGTCTGCAACACTGATCCACCTGAAAATATTGGTAGTAAATATATGGTAGCTATTATTATTTCTGGCTCTTTCACTCTCCTCCTTCACCCTCATCGACGGACTCTTTAGTTCCTTATTTCATGGCATCCAGCCCCATTACTGCATGGCAAATAGAAGGGGAAAAGGTGAAAGTAGTGACGGATTTCCTCTTCTTAGTCTCCAAAATCACTGTAGACGGTGACTCCGGTCATGAAATCAGAAGACGATTGTTTCTTGGAAGTAAAGTGGTGAAAAACCTAGATTGTGTTGAAAAGTGGAGACATTACTCTACCAACAAAGGTCTGTATAATCAAGGCTATGGTCTTCTCAGTGGTCAGATATGGTTGTGAGAGCTGGACCTTAAATAAGGAAGAAGGTCAAAGAGTTGATGCCTCGAACTGTGGTGCTGGAGAAGACTCCTGAAAGTCTTGGACAGCAAGGAGGTCATACCAGTCAAGCTTAAGGGAGATCAACCCTGAATATTCACTGGAAAGTCTGATGCTAAAGCTGAAGCTCCAGTATTTTGGTCATCTGATGCAAACAGACAACTCATTGGAAAAGTCCCTGATACTGGGAAAGATTAAGGGCAGAAGGAGAAGAGGGCATCAGAGGATGAGATGGATGGAGGGCATCACTGATCCAATGAACATGAACTTGAACAAATTCTGGGGGATGGTGTGGCACAGGGAGGCCTGGCATGCTGCACTCTACAGGGTAGCAAATATTCGGACACTATTGGGTGACTGAACAGCAACAATATTATTATTTCCATGTCTATTCCTTCATTCAACATCCATATTGCTTACCAGTTTCTTACCTCCAAAGAAACCACGTTGTCTACCTTTTTTAATTTGTATGCTCTCGAGGCCTTTCAGGATTACCCTCATATTCTTAGGTTTATATTTCTTAATGTTAATTTAGATCATGTCATTTGCACTCCCTAGTTGCTCTTATCTTTATATGTTTAGCACAACCTAGCTTATTTGCTTAAACAAAGCAAAACTTGATTGAATAACTAAGCAGTTTAGCCATTTCAGTTGGTGTGATTAAATTTTTGAGTTAATTTTGCTTTAAGAGCTAAATCTTTATTCTTTGCTTACAATGCCCCTAACACCAGGTTTGCACATGTAAATCTTCAATAAACCTCTTAGATTCTACTTACTGTTTCCACATTGACATGCATTGCAGCTGAACAGTCAGGGAGTTAGTTTTAAAAAGAAAATCCAAAAGTAATGCTATTCTTACCTTATAGTTTTCCAGCTTCTTTCACATTATCATTTTGCTTGATCTCCAAAGAAATAAATATTAATTATTTGTCCCACAAAATATAAAAGGTAATCTTATTTATAAAAAAGTACATACTTCAAAACACAGACTTGTTTGCAGGCCATCCTGTCCTGTAAGTTGTGTAATGCTAATGAATACATTAACTCACATGCATTTCATTAATCCTTTGATCACTTATTTAGCTAAACCTTTATGTCAAAATATTAAGTATGAATGATTGCTTCACTGTTTTCTTTTAGATAGTGATTTTTGATAATCTTTGTTAATATAAAAGTTTAACTAGGTTAAATTTCAATCCAAGTAATTAAGAGACATCACTTTGGAAGTAATTAAGATAGCTCATGCTAATTATAAAATCAAACCACTGAAGTCTAGCTTTATAATTTTATCTAGTTTTATAGCTAGATAAGGTGCTATTATTTTAAGATTTAACAACACTAGATCCTATCAAAAATTCCTCAATGGTTACAGAATCTTATGAATAGCAAGGTAATAAAATCCTCTAACTTTAGTGCAAATATGTGCTCTAAAAAATACCAAGGCTCAAATTGTAATCTAGAAACCGATGAGTTAGTGTAATGCCAAAACCACATAAAGATAGATTCTGTAAATTTCCCATGAGAGATGATTCATTACTGTGACGATGTTGATCAGACAGATGTTACATTTAGTTATTTCCTCTAGTTTCTCTCAATTATTCTTTACTTGCCAGTATATGTGAGAAATACAGATTTTCTAGAAAGATATTTCTGTATAACGTTCATCTTTTCCTCTCAATTCCTGGGGCTTTGAGCATGCATGAATCTATTTTTGCAAGGAAATGATGGCATAATTAATTTTTGAATAGCAATGTTCTCTGAGTAACTATTATCTCTGAGTAATTATTCAGTAAATAATCATCTAGCATTATTCAGAACTGCATATATTTGCAAGTGAAACAGCTATACGTTGAAATCTTGTCTGAAGCACATCAACACATTAAGAATGAATTATTTTATGTGTAAGTGTATATTTGTTTACTATTTCAGTTTTTATTTCATTGTATTAAGGATATTTATCATGTTCATTATCATCCATGCCTAGGATTTTTTTTTTTTTCATTTCTGTGAAAAATGCCATTGGAATTCAGATGTGAATACCATTGAACATGTGGATAAATTTGGGTAAGATGGAGATCTTAACAATATTGTTGTTCAGTTGCTAAGTCATGTCTGACTCTTTGCAACCCCATAGACTGCAGCATGCCAGGCTTCTTTATCCTTCACTCTCTCCCAGAGCTTGCTAAAACTCATGTTCATTGACTCTATGATGCCATCTAACCATCTCATCTGCTGTCATCCCCTTCTCCTCCTGCCCACAATCAATGTCTTTTCCAGTGAGTTGGCTCCTGGCATCAAGTGGTCAAAGTATTGGAGCTTCAGCTTCAGTTTCAGCATCAGTCCTTCCAATGAATATTCAGGATGGATTTCCTTTAGAATTGACTAGTTTCCTTGCTGTCTAAGGGACTCTCGAGAGTCTTCTCCAGAACCACAATTAGAAAGCATCAATTCTTTGGCATTCAGCCTTCATTATGGACCAACTCTCACATCCATACATAACTACTGAAAAAAACATAGCTTTGACTATACAGACCTTTGTTGGCAAAGTGATGTCTCTGTGTTTTAATACACTATCTAGGCTTGTCATAGCTTTCCTTCCAAGTACAAGCATCTTTTAATTTCATGGCTACAATCACTATACACTGTGGTTTTGGAGACCAAGTGTCGGGGGGAGAAATCTGCAACTTTTTCCACTTTTTCCCCATCAATTTGCCCGTGAAGTGATGGGACTACATGACATGATCTTAGCTTTTTGAGTGCTGAGTTTTAATCCAGCTTTTTCATTCTCCATTTTTGCCCTCATCAGGAGACTCTTTAGTTCCTCTTCACTTTCTGCCATTAGAGTGGTGTCATCTGCATATCTGAGGTTGTTGATATTTCTCTTGGTCATGTTGAATCCAACTTGTGATTCATCCAGCCTGGCATTTTGCATGATGTACTCTACATAAAAGTTAAATAATCAGGGTGATGCTATACAGCCTGACAATGTCTTTTTTTCAGTTTTTCACTTTCAACAATATTAAGTCTTCCAATATATGAACAAGGGTTGTCTTAGATAAAGGAGTAATTCTGTGAATTTTCTACATATCAGACTATGGCATCTGCAAACATATACGTTTTTAGTTCTTTCCCAATTTGGATGCCTATTATTTCTTTTTCTTACCTAGTTCCTCTAACCCAGACTTCCAGCACTATTTTTAATAGAAGTGGTGAGAGTGAGTATCCTTGCCTTGTTCTTGGTCATTGAGGATATATTTTCAGTTTTTTATCACTGAGTATGATATTAGTTGTGAGATTTTCAAATATGTCATGTTCACAGTTTTCTTATGAAAACTTGTTGACTTTCGTTCAAAGCTTTCTCTGAGTCTATTGAGATGATCATATGCTTTTTATCCTTCATTCTTTTAATATGATATATCACATTACTTGATTTGCCTATGGTAAAACATCCTTTTATCCCAGTGATAAATGCCAATTCATCACAACGTATAATCCTTTTAATGTGTGGTTGTATTTTATTTGTGAAGTTTGAAACACAAAAAGAATCCAAATAACTAAAGCATTCTTGGAAAAAAAGAATGGAGCTGGAGACACAACGTTTCTTATTTTCAAATACAATATTGTAAAGTAAAATAAAGTAAAAAAAAAATTAAAAATATATATTACAAGGCTAGAGTAATGAAAACAGTAGATCACTGATATTAAAATAGATATATTACTCAATGGAACAGAGTAGAGAGTACAGAAGTAAACCCCTTAATATGGCCAACTGATCTTTGACAAGAGAGCCAAGTATACACAATGGGGAATGGCTATTCTTTTAATTAATGGTGGGAAAACTGAATATGCTCTATGATAAACTGCTTCAGTCATGTCTGATTCATTGCAGCACCATGGACTGTAGCCCACCAGGCTCCTCTGTCCATGAGGATTCTCCAGGCAAGAATACTGGAGTGGGTTGCCATGCCCTCCTCCAGGGGATCTTCTCAACCCAGGGATCAAACCCAGGTCTCCCTCATTCCAGATGGATTCTTTATTGTCTGAGCCACCAGGGAAGCCCATGAAAACTGGACACCCACATTCAAAATAATAATATTGAATTCTTATTCTACATCCAAATTTAAAATCAAATAAAAAATTATTAAAGTCTTAAATGTAAGATGTGAAAGTACAAAATTCCTAGGAAAAAACTTACGGGAAACTATTAATGACACTGTTATTGACAACAGTGTCTTGCATGACACAAAAACACAAGTAACCAGAGCAAAAATAGACAAATGGGACAATATCAAACTAAAAAGCTTCTGCACAGCAAAGGAAACAATCAGCAAAATAAACAAAAAACTTATTGCATAGATGAAAGCCATATATTTCATATGGGATTAATCTCTAAAATGTATAAATATCTCCTACTATTCAATAGTATAGACACAACCATTCTGTTTAAACAAAGGGCAAAATACTTGAATAGATATTTCTCCAAAGAATACATACAACTGATGGGAGGTATATGAAACCACACTAAACATTGCTAATCATCAGTGAAATGCAAATCCAAACCATAACTAGTACTACCTCCATCTGATAAATGGCTATTATCAAGCAAAAATAATAACAAAAGATAGATGTTGGTAAGAATGTGAAGATATTGGACCATTCTTATGCTATTGGTGGGAATATAAAAAGGCACAGTAGCTATGAAAGACAGTATGGGGTTTTCCCAAATACTAAAAGAAAAAAAAAAAACAGCTACCATATGATCCAGAAATTCCATTTATGGATCTATATCCAAAAGAATTGAAATCAGAATTTCTAAGAGTTGTCTCTACTCTCAGATTCATTGCAGTATTATTCACAATAATTAAAATATGGAAGTAACCTGAATGTCATCAATGATGAATGGATAAAGCAAATGAGGTATATACATTCAATGGAACATAATTCATCTTTAAAAAAGAAGAGAAAGAAAATATTGCCATATGTGATGCTGCTGCTAAGTCGCCTCAGTCGTGTCCGACTCTGTGCGACCCCACAGACGGCAGCCCACCAGGCTCCCCGTCCCTGGGATTCTCCAGGCAAGAACACTGGAGTGGGTTGCCATTTCCTTCTCCAATGGGTGAAAGTGAAAAGTGAAAGTGAAGTCGCTCAGTCGTGTCCGACTCTTCGCGACCCCATGGACTGCAGCCCACCAGGCTCCTCCGTCCATGGGATTCTCCAGGCAAGAGTACTGGAGTGGGGTGCCATTGCCTTCTCCAGCCATATGTGATACTATGAATGAAACTGGAGGATATTATGTTAAGTGGAATAAGGCTGTCACATAAGAAAAATACTGAATAATTGCTCTTATATGAAAAATTTAATATAGTCAAATTCACAGAAACAAAGCAGAATGGTGGTGATCCAGGAATGGGGAAAAAAAAAAAAAGACAGGGAGATGCTGTTCAATATGTATATAGGTACAGATGGTAAGGCGTCTGCATGCAATGTGGGAGACCTGGGTTCAATCACTGGATCAAGAAGATTTCCTGGAGAAGGAAATGACAACTCTCTTCAGTATTTTTACCAGGAAAATCCCATGGACAGCGGAGCCTGGTGGGCTATACCCCCATGGGGTCACAAAGAGTCCTACATGACTGAGTAACTAATACACACACACATACACACACACACATACACAGAATTTTGTAAGATGAGTAAGTTTTAGATGTCTGGTGTACAACATTGTACCTATAATTAACAATACTCTATTAAAATGTAAAAGTTTGCCAAGAGAGTAGGTCTCCTCTCAACTGTTCTTTCACAATGGCAGTAATTGGAGGTAGGTCATCCATCCTAGCACAGAACTAACATAGAAGATGACCCATTGAAATTTTTCTAGTTACTGAATGTAGTTTTAGCAGAGAGTTAGTAATCTTGAACATCATTAACCATAGATATACATTTTGACTTCCACACTCTCTAAAATATAAATCTCATGATATGTTATGAAATATACTAATTAAGATATATTTCAGAAAGGAACAGCAAGGTAAAAATTATGCCAACCTT
Source organism: Cephalophus harveyi (assembly GCA_006410635.1). Classification (NCBI taxonomy): domain Eukaryota; kingdom Metazoa; phylum Chordata; class Mammalia; order Artiodactyla; family Bovidae; genus Cephalophus; species Cephalophus harveyi. The sequence continues at coordinate 67,934 of SJYT01008542.1, read as the reverse complement.
GAGCTAGCTAAGGTTTTAGAATCAAAATCTAACTGTAAATCAAGACATATGTTTTCTAGAAGTAGCTGAGGCTAATTTCTGAAATAAGAATATTCTGTATTCTCACTTATACTTGAGGCTTTTGACACAACTTATTGCCAATAATCTTTCCTATGTTATGAATTTATGTCTGTAGAAACATGATTTTTTTTTAACAATAGGAAAATAACTTTTAAATGATAGTTATTATATTTGATGAACTGCCTATTGATCATATGAGCAGATCTCTGTCATAGTGCAATAAGTATATTTAGAAACTTTAGACTTTTTTCTTCAATGCCTCCCTTTGAAAAGGCATGGAGAAACACAGACTAGTATACTTACTTTTTTATCCTTCCTTCTATTTTTAGTAATATTTTGTACATATAAAAGTTTTCTTTTATATCACAAGAAAAATTTTTATGTCACAAGAAAAATTGTGATAGACTTTGGAATAAGCTAAAAAGATTACTAGATATACTCTGTCTTCAGTGAATCCTTTTGGCTTGAGCTATTTAACAACTCTGTAAGTTGTTGAAAACTGACAATAATACAAATCCATAAAAAACTGCCAATGAATTATGTCCAGTGGAAAGTAACTGATTATTGCCCTGTGGATGTTGATCGGTTTTACAACTATCTGTATTCATTTCAGCATTCCCGGCTGCCCACATGTATGTGCAGTAATTTGAATTCTCCCTTGATGTGGCTGTGTCAGGAGTCTTCTTGACTCCTTTATATATTTAATGATATAAACAAAACCTTTGATTTATATTCATTTTGAATTGATGCTTTTGAACTGTGGTGTTGGAGAAGACTCTTGAGAGTCCCTTGGACTGCAAGGAGATCCAACCAGTCCATTCTAAAGGAGATCAACCCTGGGATTTCTTTGGAAGCAATGATGCTAAAGCTGAAACTCCAGTACTTTGGCCACCTCATGCGAAGAGTTGACTCATTGGAAAAGACTCTGATGCTGGGAGGGATTGGGGGCAGGAGGAAAAGGGGACGACCGAGGATGAGATGGCTGGATGGCATCACTGACTCGATGGATGTGAGTCTGAGTGAACTCCGAGAGATGGTGATGAACAGGGAGGCCTGGCGTGCTGCGATTCATGTCCGCAAAGAGTTGGACACGACTGAGCGACTGAACTGAACTGAACTTGTATTTGGGCACAAATCACACTTTAATCTTTTAAAAAAATAAACACTTGTCAACGTAAGAACTATGATATCAGTACTGTTATATCAGCTGTATGCTCTTTCCCTAAGTCATTTCGCTGCCTCCTGTCTGGTGTGGGACTTCCCTGGTGGCTCAAATGATAAAGAATCTGCCTCCAATGCAGGAGAGCCAGGTTCAATCCCTGGATTGGAAAGCGGTAGCCACTATCCCAAATTTTAAAATTATTCCCTTGCTCTTTTTTGAGACACATGTCTGTATTCCCGTACAATCTATTTTTTTACTTTTGCTTATTTTGAGCTTGAAAAAGTCACAGCTTATATTTGTGTGATTTAATTAAAAGATAATATCAGTAAAGTTGAAATGGGTATACAATTACTTGATATTCAAGTGGTTGCTAAATAAATTTTTTTAAATAATAAAAAAAGAAAGAGCATGGACTTTGAAGCATGAAAACATGTATTTAAACCATGGCTCTCCTGCTTGTCTGGAATTAAATTACATTGGACAACGCACCATACTAAGACTTAGGCTTTCATCTACAAAGTGGAAAAGACAAGAGATAAATTTCAAAGACATTGGGAAGGCTTGCAGTAATCTATTGAAATGAATATTTTCATGCTGGACATATTTCAATATAAACTGTGATGTTATAAATAATTGCTGCTCTTCTTTAGTCCCTAAGTTGTATTCAACTCTTTTGCAACTCTAGCCTGCCAGGCTTCTCTATGCCTGGGATTTCCCAGGCAAGAATATTGGAGTAGGTTGTCATTTCCTCCTCCAGAGGTTCTGCCTGACCCAGGGATCGAACTGAGATCTGCATTGCAAGTGGATTCTTTACCACCTAGCCACCAGAGAAGCACCTTACAAATAATTACCAAAATGAATAACCTGGGGTAAATGTATACAGGTGATTTGAAGATTGAACCCTTATAAAAGGTAAATTATTTGATCTAGATAAAGAAACTGTATCTTAAGAACCTTAATAATGAATAGTTATAAGAATGTCTAGGCCAGACAATTTTACCAATGTTATCATATTCAACAATCACAATGTGTTATGAGTAACTATTTGGAATAAAACCAATAAAAACAGCAAATCATCATATACAGCTCATCTCCTTGGAGCATGTACTCCTTGCTAGTGTCTGTGTTTATTCACTGTCTATTCCCTTCAGGGAGCTGCTTTTTATATTATGTTCAGAATTTATAGTTGTTATCTGTAAGAAGGTCTGCCTGATAAGACCTTACTCAGCCTTCACTGGGGGCAAATTTCCACTGGTCTATTCTTAAAATGTAAATTTGATCATCCTTAAAAGCAACCAATGGCTTCACATTGTTCTTACGATAAAGCTCAAAGTATTAGATATGCTTACCTTTAATAATTCTAATACAGCAGAGGCTTCCACTTCCCTCTCTGTATTTCTCAACATGATTCATTTATGCTGTCTTCTCTCTTCCTTTAATCTCCTGTCTCTCTGTCTAGGGTTTTCACTTATGTAGTCCAGTTTATATACATTTCTTTCTTTTTCATTTCCACATAACTGCTATGCTGAAGTGTATTTTCCTCAAAAAAGCCAACACTGTCCTCCCATTCAAGGTGAGGGTCCATTCATAAATTTTCCTGAAGTACTTTGAAATTTTTCTTTAAACTTGTAGAGTTATTTATGTAATCCCTTACAGTTACACGTTTAGATATGTGTTCAGTCATTAAAAAAAAAAAAAAAAAAAACAGTTATAGTCAGTGTTTCTCACATAGTAAGGTAAATATATATTTATGGAATGACCGAATGATTGAATCTTAGATGAGGTCATGTTACTTTATATTGTGTGTTTGTTTGCTTATTTACTTGGTTTGGTTTTATATTCTACTTTGACATTTTTTTGTTTTTACTGTATTAACACAGTTTAAAGAATGTTCAATAAAATGACTTATGAAAATTATCCTTCTAGCTACCTTCCCTCAGAAACAGACAACTAAGGGTTTGAGGATGTATTCTATATTCTCATATTTTATTTTATTGTCCAACTTGTGTGGAAATTCATGGCAAAATTAAATAATTATTATTAGTAATTTAAACAGTATAAATTTATCTTCAGTTCAGTTCAGTCGCTCAGCCATGTCTGACTCTTTGTGACCCCATGAAGAGCAGCATGCCAGGCCTCCCTGTCCATCACCAACTCCCGGAGTTCACTCAGATTCATGTCCATTGAGTCAGTGATGCCATACACCATCTCATCCTCTGTTGTCCCTTTCTCCTCCTGTCCCCAATCCTTCCCAGCATCAGAGTCTTTTCCAATGAGTCAACTCTTCGCATGAGGTGGCCAAAGTACTGGAGTTTCAGCTTTAGCGTCATAACTTCCAAAGAAATCCCAGGGCTGATCTCCTTCAGAATGGACTGGTTGGATCTCCTTGCAGTGCAAGGGACTCTCAAGAGTCTTCTCCAACACCACAGTTCAAAAGCATCAATTCTTCAGCGCTCAGCCTTCTTCACAGTCCAACTCTCACATCCATACATGACTACTGGAAAAACCATAGCCTTGACTAGACAGACCTTAGTCGGCAAAGTAATGTCTCTGCTTTTGAATATGCTTTCCAGGTTGATCATAGCTTTCCTTCCAAGAAGTAAGCGTCTTTTAATTTCATGGCTGCAATCACCATCTGCAGTGATTTTGGAGAGCCAAAAAATAAAGTCTGACACTGTTTCCACTGTTTCCCCATCCATTTTCCATGAAGTGATGGGACCAGATGAAATGATCATTTTCTGAATGTTGAGCTTTAAGTCAACTTTTTCGCTCTCCTCTTTCACTTTCATCAAGAGGCTTTTTAGCTCCTCTTCACTTTCTGCCAGAAGGGTGGTGTCATCTGCATATCTGAGGTTATTGATATTTCTCTCAGCAATCTTGATTCCACCTTGTGTTTCTTCCAGTCCAGCGTTTCTCATGATGTACTCTGCATATAAGTTAAATAAGCAGGGTGACAATATACAGCCTTGACGGACTCCTTTTCCTATTTGGAACCAGTCTGTTGTTCCATGTCCAGTCCTAACTGTTGCTTCCTGACCTGCATACAGATTTCTCAAGAGGCATGTTAGGTGGTCTGGTATTCCCATCTCTTTCAGAATTTTCCACAGTTTATTGTGATCCACACAGTCAAAGGCTTTGGCATAGTCAATAAAGCAGAAATAGATGTTTTTCTGGAACTCTCTTGCTTTTTTTATGCTCCAGTGGATGTTGGCAATTTGATCTCTGTTTCCTCTGCCTTTTCTAAAACCAGCTTGAACATCAGGAAGTTCACAGTTCACGTATTGGTACTGGCTTGGAGAATTTTGAGCATTACTTTACTAGCATGTGAGATGAGTGCAATTGTGTGATAGTTTGAACATTCTTTGGCATTGTCTTTCTTTGGGATTGGAATCTTAATTAACTATAAATTTTAATAAATGACAATATATTTATTTCAACATCGCAGTTTTTCAAGTTATCAAATTTTCAAGAAAACTACAGCAAATTAATTTTAAATTAATTAATTCTACTTAGGCTAGAAAATCAGAAGATATATCCAAAAAACTAAAATGTTCCCATGTAATAGCACATTATATTTTTATAAACTTGTAAAATGCCCAGATGAAATCTCTCAGATTTTATCATTAAGTGATTTTTATAGATAAATCTCAGGAACATCTTCTCTACATAGCACCACATAATATATAAAAAAATATACAAATTGAATTTTCCATTCTATTTTTGATAAAGCCACTCCCCTAAAGCTTTTCATTATGAGGAACTGGAATTTTGTGTTAGGTTCTTTTGTTTCCACAGAACCTTTACTTCAATCTCTGGTTAAAATTATCTGTTCCATTTTAATGAGCTAATATCCTGATTCCTTCCCTCATATAGTATGATCTACCTGAGAATTAAAAAAAAAAAAAAAACAACAGGACTTTTATGTGTTCATCTTCAAATCTAACATTTTCATTGTTACAATTAGTGAAATCAGATTTTATAGACAAAGTGACATAAATAGATTAACAGAGTGATAAAAGGTTAATAAGGGTGAGAATAACTTCCTGATATATGTGAAAGCATGAGATTGGAGGCTCTGTTGAATGTGGATAGGAAGAAAACACAAAGATCTGTGAGCAATTAGGCAGGTGCCCATGAAAATGCTGAGGTTAACAGTTGCTTAATGATGGAAGATTATATGAAATCTAACAATAGAAGGACTTTCTCTCTGAACAGTTCATGCTAAGTCCCTTCAGTTGTGTCCAACTCTTTATGACCCTATAGACTGTAACCTTCCAGGCTGCTCTGTCCATGGGATTCTCCAGGCAAGAATACTGGAGTGGATTGTCATGCCCTCCTCCAAGGGCATGACCCAGGGATTGAAATTTCAACTCTTGTCTCCTGCATCTCTGTGCTTATTCCCTGCTTTAATGACACTCTGAGGAGTTACTTATCAATTCAAAACATTTGTCATAAATAACCCTCTTCTTTAAAGTAGCTGATCACTACAGAAAAAGGAATAAAGGACAATAAATCTTGCATTTTATGTCAGATGACATTACTATTATCCATGTTTATGACAAACATTATGTAATAGTACATGGATATCGATGGAACAAGTTTTCTCACCTGTTTTCCAGATGGAAAACTTTGAAGTAGAATTGTCTGTCTATGACAAATGGCAGAAAGTAAAAGTGATTGAAGGTGGGGCTTCCCTGGTGGCTCAGTGGTAAAGAATCCGATTGCCAGTGCAAGGGACATGGTTCAATCCCTGGTCCAGGAAGATCTCACATGCAGTGAAACAGCTAAGTCCATGTGCCACAACTACTTAGCCTGTGCTTTGGACCTCAGGAAACACAACTACTGAGATCACATCCATGCTCCAAAAGAAGAGGTGTCACCACAATGAGAACCCCATGCACCACAAGTAAAGAGTAGCCCCTGCTCACTGAAACTAGAGCAAAACCCCATGCAGCAACACAGATCCAGCACAGCCAAAAATACATAGATAAATATTTTTCAAAAGAGGTTGATGGGAATTTGTGAAAGATAACATCAATTGTAGACTGGCTTTTCACACTGAAAGAGGAGAAAGCAAAACTAAAAAAAAATTGGGGCAACATTTACAACAAAACTAGGTGAAAAATTATCTCAACACTCCCCAAATGCAAGCAAATGGTGACAAATTGTCAACACACAGAAGAGGTACACGGTGTCAACATCTGTGGAGTGAAAAGAAGGGAACAGAAAAATGCAATCTGGTGGCACTGAGAAAAGAGAAATATCAAGTAAGCCATTAGATGAAAATGAGAGGATTTTACCCTCTCCAATACTAGGTGAATGTGAGGGTCACATTCACCTAGTAAGACCAGATGGAGATATGATCCCATACAAGTCTTAAAACTGACCCATGAAGATTCTTTTCTATTTGGAAAGAAAGAGGATGGCCAGAACAAAATGGAATTAGGTAATAGCACCAGAAAGTTCCAGGATATAAAAAGCTTTTGGAAAGTTACACAAGATTAATATAAGGAGAAAGATCTGTGACATTTGAAAATATACTGAATCTTGCTTCACTCTAGGACTTAGAAAACCTGTTTTCAAATGGAAATAAAGAACATAAAAGTATCAATGTGAAAATCTCATTAAAAGGTACTATAAGGAGAAAGAAAGGTCAAATGAAGAATTACCTCCCTGCAAACATTAATTTTTCCAGTTAGATTTGTAGACAAACATTATTTAAAAGGCATGCATTTGAGTCAGTTCTAATGAGGTAGGTGAAACTGGAGTCTATTATACAGAGTTAAATAAGTCAGAAAGAAAAACACCAATATAGTATATTAATGCATATATATGGAATTTAGAAAGATGGCAACAATGACCCTATATGGGAGACAGCAAAAGAGACACAGATATAAAGAAAAGACTTTTGGATCCTGTGGGAGACGGTGAGGGTGGGATGATTTGAGAGAACAACATTGAAATATGTATATCACCATATACGAAATAGAAGACCAGTCCAAGTTCAATGCATGAAACAGGGCACTCAAAACCGTTGCACTGGGACAATCCAAATGGATGGAATGGGGAGGGAGGTGGGAGGTAGGATGGGGGTTTGGAACCGGGGGACACATGTACACCCATGGCTGATTCATGTCAATGTATAGCAAAAGCCATCAAAATATTATAAAGTAATTAACCTCCAATTATAATAAATAAAATTTTAAAAAGATAATATACTCTTTCAAAGTTAATTTTTTTATCTTATTTATTAAGATAAAATAAGAAAATGGAAAAATCATTAAAGTGCAATATAAATCAGAATTAGATAAACTCAGAATGAGGTGACAGAAAGTAGAAGAAAATTATTTTAAAAGTAAGATTAAGTAGGAGTAACACATAAGCAGATGAGCATAACAGATAAGAGAAAAAAATGAAAATTTAAAAAAAATGAAGTGAGGCTTCCATCAAGTAGTTAACATTGACTAGATTTTTACATTTCAGATATTTCCTACTAAAAACAAAGAGAACCCATGAAGCCCTACAGTAGGCACTCAGCAGATGTCTGGAAACGATCTATGGCTGGATAAATAACTATCTGAAAGAACTGGGTAAAATCATACAGGAAACTGAAATGGGGTTTAGGATAATACCTATTACCACCAACTTTAATTGCAGACCTCACCATTCACACAGCACTTGGAATTCACACAAATCCTGCCTCAGTAGTGAGAAATAATTGGCTGCAGACTAAATGCTTCACATTATTCCTCACTTAGCATACCCAACATATTTATGTTCCTAATGACTGTCTCAAAATAAACCCAATAACTCAAATCCAGGAAAACTGAAAGAAAGTATAGTCAAATTTTCAAGAGATTTCAACACCCTTCTCTAAATACTTAATAGAAAATTTTGTTGTTGTTCAGTCACTAAATCATGTCCATCTCTTTGCAAGCCTATGCGCTACAGCATGCCCAGCTCCCCTGTCCTTCACCATCTCCAGAGTTTGTTCAAATTCACATCCATTGAGTCAGTGATGCTATCAAACCATCTCATCCTCTGCCACTCCCTTTTCCTCTTGCCTTCAATCTTTCCCAACATCAGGGGTCTTTTCCAGTGAGTTGGCTATTCACATCAGGTGGCCAAAATATTGGGGCTTCAGCTTCAATATCAGTTCTTTCAATGAATTCCAGGATTGATTTCCTTTAGGGTTGACTGGCTAGATATTGCATTAAATCAGCAAGGCTGTCATAGACTTAACAGCACCATCAACCAACATGACTTAGTCATCATTTACAGAACTTCACACTAAAATAATACATATTTTTGAAGGACTTGCTGAATATTAATAAAGATAGACCATGTTCTCAGTCACAAAGCATGTCTCAATGAATTTAATAGGTTTCATGTAATACAACATATAATCCCTGAGACTAATGCAATTAACTTAGGGATCAATTACACAAACATTTCAAAATGCCTCCAACCTATGGGTAGTAAGCATACACTTTGCATCAACCAATGAGTGAAAATGAGATTAAAAGAGAAGAAAGATTTTTGAACTGAGTGAAAATGAAAATACCCCAGATCAAAATCTGTGTGAGGCCACTAAAACATCACTTAAGAGTGACATAGCATTAGACACTTGTATTAGAGACAAAGTCCTTAAATAAAAATTATCAGGAAATCCATAAAGATACAAAAGATTTGAACAACTCTATCAATCCAGTTGATCTAATGTGTGTGTGTTAGTTGCTCAGTTGTGTCTGACTCTTTGCAACCCCATGGACTGTAACCCTCCAGGCTCCTCTCTCCATGTGATTCTCCAGGCAAGAATTTTGGAGTGGATTGCCATTCCCTTCTTCAGGGAATCTTCCTGACCCAGGGATTTAATCTAGGCCTCCTGCACTGCAGGCAGATTCTTTATCCTCTGAGCCACCAGGGAAACCCAGTTGATCTAACAGACATCTGTAAATACACCATGAGAAAGAAGTATTGAATATACATTGTTTCATTTGCATAGGGACCATATACCAATATAGACCAAATTATGACCCAATTGGTCACTGACCTTGATAAATTTGAAATAATTTAATTAAGAAAAATCAGCAATTTGGGGGAGGATGCTTAGGCAAGAGAGTTGTCTTAGCAGTTTGCATTCAAACAAGCCTCTCTTTCTCTTTTTTTAGTCTCAGAAATTGGAGACGGTTTAGATGTGAGATCCTGGAGACCAGGTTGTTGTTCAGTCAGTAAATCATATCCAACTCTTTGTGACCCCATGAACTACAGCACGCCAGGCTTCCATTGTCCTTCACTATCTCCCTGAGTTTGTGCAAACTCATGTCCATTGAGTCGATGATGTTATCCAACCATCTCATACCCTGTCACTCCCTTTTCCTTTTGTTTTCAATCTTTCCCAGCACCAGGATCTTCTCCAATGAGTCAGCTGTTCACATCAGATGGCCAAATATTGGAGTTTTAGCTTCAGCATCAATTCTTCCAAAAAAGTATTAAGAGCCGATTTCCTTTAAGATTCAATTGTTTGATATCCTTGCTGTCCAAGGGACTCTCAAGAGTCTTCTCCAGCACTAAAATTTGAAAACATCAATTCTTCTTCACTCAGCCTTACTTACAGTCCAACTCTCACATCTGTATATGACTACTGGAAAAACTGTAGCATTGACTATACAGACCTTTGCTGTAAAAGTGATGTCTCTGCTTTTTAATACACTAAGTTTGTTACAGCTATTCTTTCAAGGAGCAAGCATCTTTAATTTTGTGACTGCAGTCATCGTCTGTGTTGAGGCCAGGTAGAACATTTATATCTCAAAGGTTCAAGGAGATAAATGTAATCTCTACCTAGAAGGATTTTTATTCCTTTCAGGTCAAATTTTGGGGAAAAAAATGAGCATAATAATCATAGAAATTTCCATCAGGCCATTGGATGCAGTGGTGCCTTCTCCAGGGATTAATCTGAGTGCTATAATAAGTGAGTTCAAAAAAAATGATGACAAGGAGAAGAACATTGCAGTGGACCTTCAGAGGACCAGGGAGGAGCAGAGGGAGAACAAAAAAGTGAAAGAGAAACAACCTGAAACCTCAGAAGGGTTTTCCAATTTGAAAATCCTTTGAGATACTTGTGAGTTTGTTTCTCTCAGGGAATACAATAGAGGATTCATTATTACATTTTGGAAGCTTCACAATATCAGTTAAAATATACTTCCATTCTTGTCTTAACATCCTTTTTCTTATTGACTCAACAGATAAACTAATTTAGAAAATTTCAAAGAAGTACTAGATGAGCTAATTTTACTATAAATCATCCTGGAGGTTCGTGACATTGTATGGGAGACAGGGATCAAGACCATCCCCATGGAAAAGAAATGCAAAAAAGCAAAATGGCTGTCTGGGGAGGCCTTACAAATAGCTGTGAAAAGAAGAGAAGTGAAAAGCAAAGGAGAAAAGGAAAGATATAAGCACCTGAATGCAGAGTTCCAAAGAATAGCAAGAAGAGATAAGAAAGCCTTCTTCAGTGATCAATGCAAAGAAATAGAGGAAAACAACAGAATGGGAAAGACTAGAGATCTCTTCAAGAAAATTAGAGATACCAAGGGAACATTTCATGCAAGGATGGGCTCGATAAAGGACAGAAATGGTATGGACCTAACAGAAGCAGAAGATATTAAGAAGAGGTGGCAAGAATACACAGAAGAACTGTACAAAAAAGATCTTCACGACCCAGATAATCATGATGATGTGATCACTAATCTAGAGCCAGACATCTTGGAATGTGAAGTCAAGTGGGCCTTAGAAAGCATCACTACGAACAAAGCTAGTGGAGGTGATGGAATTCCAGTTGAGCTGTTTCAAATCCTGAAAGATGATGCTGTGAAAGTGCTGCACTCAATCTGCCAGCAAATTTGGAAAACTCAGCAGTGGCCACAGGACTGGAAAAGGTCAGTTTTCATTCCAATTCCAAAGAAAGGCAATGC
>SJYT01008542.1:4376-56484 GCA_006410635.1 Cephalophus harveyi | reverse complement strand
ATGGATGTGAGTCTGAGTGAACTCCGAGAGATGGTGATGAACAGGGAGGCCTGGCGTGCTGCGATTCATGGGGTCGCAAAGAGTCGGACACGACTGAGCGACTGAACTGAACTGAAAGTCCCCAGAGCAAAAGTCAGCAATTCAAATGAAATGGGAACAGGAATCCCAGAGGACTTACCAAATGTAAAGTGAAATTCTGGAGGATACAATATCCAAGTAAACTGGAATGTCATTCAATAATATGAGCGGTTTGGATATGGAAGGACTCAGCACCAGAATCTGGGACCACAGAGGAGACAATTGAGAACAGTGGGTACTTGTAGGTACTTTACTCCAATTCAAGAGGGTGTGAGGAATGCTGTGGGGTGGTGAGGGCTCAGATTAGGTTAGACTGCTCCAGGAAAGAGAAACAGTCAGGGACTTCTAAAGATTAAAAAGTCATCAGGTTGTTAAAAGTTGCCTGTTGTGACATCATTTAAAAGTGGGCATTTAATTTCCAAATATACGGGTTTTTTAAAAGTATCTCTAACTGTAATTTCTCATTTTAATATTAATTTCTTTCAAACATCTTCTTCTCTACAATCACCCTCTGTATTTTTTTCTGTCTTTTAACCTCCTTGAGGATTTCAATAGCTAAGTCAAAGATCTCTCTTGGTAAATGTCACCTTGCACTTGAAAATATGTGGGTTATTTTCAAATATCTTTTGATATGTAGTTCTAACACAATTCCATAGTGATAAGAGAACAAACTCTGTATGATTTCAATACCTTTAGACAATGACATTTTTGCACTTTATGTTCCTGGATATGTTCCAGCATCTCTTTACTTGTAGTTTGTGGGAATTTGAATAGAATTTTTATCCAACTGTTGTGTGAAACTGTATACATCTTAATTATATTGAATTGGTTCATGGTGCTTTTCGTATCTACTATATCCTTTTACATTTCTGTGTAGTCATTCTATTAATTTTTGAGAGTTTGATATTGAAACTCCAACTAAAGACCTTAATTTGTCTACTTAAAAAAGTAATTGCAATATATAGTGGAATTATATGTAATTTTCTTCTGTATTTTCCAAGTCTCCTGTAAATGTGTTATCATACTTCCATAATTTAAAAAAAAAAAACTAAAAAGGAAGAGAATAAATTAAAAATAAAAATTATTGCTTATAGACTTTTGGATCGCAGCCATTCTGACTGGCATGAAATGGTACCTCATTGTGGTTTTAATTTGCATTTCTCTCATAATGAGTGATGTTGAGCATCTTTTCATGTGTTTATTAGCCATCTGTATGTCTTCTTTGGAGAAATGTCTATTTAGTTTAAAAAAAAAAAACTAAAAAGGAAGAGAATAAATTAAAAATAAAAATTATTGCTTATAGACTTTTGGATCGCAGCCATTCTGACTGGCATGAAATGGTACCTCATTGTGGTTTTAATTTGCATTTCTCTCATAATGAGTGATGTTGAGCATCTTTTCATGTGTTTATTAGCCATCTGTATGTCTTCTTTGGAGAAATGTCTATTTAGTTCTTTGGCCCAGCAAAAGAGACACAGTGTATAGAACAGTCTTTTGGACTCTGCGGGGGAGGGAGAGGGTGGGATGATTTGGGAGAATGACATTGAAACATGTATGATATCATATATGAAATGAATCGCCAGTCCAAGTTCGATGCATGATACTGTATGCTTGGGGCTGGTGCACTGAGACGACCCAGAGGGATGGTACAGGGAGGGAGAAGGGAGTGGGGTTCAGGATGGGGAACACGTGTATACCTGTGGCAGATTCATGTTGATGTATAGCAAAACCAGTACAATATTGTAAAGTAATTAACCTCCAATTAAAATAAATACATTTATATTTTTAAAAATAAAATAAAAATTAAAACATTGTGATTAATTTTTGACACATCAGGATATAAATGTCCTTAAGAAATCATATTTATGGTACAGGGAGGGAGAAGGGAGTGGGGTTCAGGATGGGGAACACGTGTATACCTGTGGCAGATTCATGTTGATGTATAGCAAAACCAGTACAATATTGTAAAGTAATTAACCTCCAATTAAAATAAATACATTTATATTTTTAAAAATAAAATAAAAATTAAAACATTGTGATTAATTTTTGACACATCAGGATATAAATGTCCTTAAGAAATCATATTTTTTAAATTAATTCATTTATTTTAATTGGAGCATAATTACCTTACAATGTTGTGATTTTTTTTCTTTTTTTTTTTTTTTGCCATACATCAACATACATCAGCCATAGGTGTGCTTGTGTCCCTCCCATGTTGAACGATTCTCCTACATCCCTTCCCATCCTATCCCTCTAGGTTGTCCCAGGAGAAAAAAGAAATCATAAATTATTTTAGGGTAGGGATCACAAGTATCTCTAGTTCCTAGCAGATGTTTAAATGTTTTCGCTAGAGCAGTAAATGGTCAAAAACAAGATTCCATGCAGGCTGAGATGTACATAAGTTACATTTCCTTAGTAGCCTCCCAGCTCCATTTTAAAGAGTTCCCTTAGAAACACTCACTTCATTTTGATTTTCCTTTTACAAAAGGATGGAGAAAAAATTTTATTTACAGAGCACATAATCATCTACATAGACTGTCAAATTAAATTGATGAATCTTCACTGGAACCAATACATGGGCTTAGTAAGGTTGCAGAACATAAGGTCAGTATATGCAGATCAATCATATTTCTATATACTAAAAGCAAATATTTAAAATGGAATTTAAAAATAACACTTTTTACAATAACATTAAAATAAATGAAACAAAATTCTTAGGAAAAATATATTTGACAGAAATATGACAGACTTTGTCTCAAAGTCTTTCACTGTAAACTGCAAAATATTGCTGAGGCAACTTCAAACAACCAAAATAAATGGAGAGTTGTACTATGCAAATGGTTTAGAGTGTTAGGTTGCTAATTCTCCTGTAATCGATCTGTTGATTTGATGTAACCAGTAAAAATCTCAGTAGATATTTTGGTAGAAATTGATAAGTTGAAACTAAATTCATATAAAAATAAAACTTTTAGCGATTTTGAAAAAGATGAACTAAGAACAAAGAACATAAAACCTTTAATAACTTAAAAAAAATGAACTAACACTACCTGATTTTAAGAAATTATTTTAACTAATTTAATAGAAACCTAATTAAGATTGTGGTGCTGGTGTAAACATATCCAAATTGATCAATAAACAGAATACAAATTTCATACTGCTGAATCTGAAAAGTTATATCTGTCTCTTATACACATCTAGATGTGTATAAGAGACAGCAAAGAACATAAAACCTTTAATAACTTAAAAAAAATGAACTAACACTACCTGATTTTAAGAAATTATTTTAACTAATTTAATAGAAACCTAATTAAGATTGTGGTGCTGGTGTAAACATATCCAAATTGATCAATAAACAGAATACAAATTTCAAAAAAAGAGAATGCATGAAGAATGAATTTTTGACAAATACAAAATGCTAATTCAGTGGAGAATGGATAGAATATATTTTAATTAACTCAATTGAAAGTTTCAAATATCCATTGCAGTAAAAGTAATCTTGCTTCATTATTAGCCTAATACCATATGCAAAGTTTAACTCAAATATGTCATAGTCTTAAATGTGAATCCTAAAACTAACATACTTCTAGAAGATACCTTGGAGTAAACTTCTTGCAAAAGACTAGTATTATTCCTGAATGTCTGATACTGGATGCTTGGGGCTGGTGCACTGAAACGACCCAGAGGGATGGTATGGGGAGGGAGGAGGGAGGGGGTTCAGGATGGGGAACACATGCATACCTGTGGTGGACACATGTTGATGTATGGCAAAACCAATACAATATTGTAAAGTAATTAACTTCCAATTAAAATAAATAAATTTGTATTAAAAATTACAAAATGCAAGACCAAAGCCACATGACTTGAGGAAAATATTTGCAAATCATATATGATAAAGGGCTTGTATCCATGCTATGCTAAACAAAAATATCAAAACTCAACAGTAGGGAAATAACTAACCTATTAGTTAATAAAGAAAATAGAAAATATATATTTTAGACATGATGATCAAAGAAAACATATAGACGACAAAATGAACATATGAAAATGCATTCCACATCATTAGTCAGTACGGACATAAACATGAAAACTAAACTTAAATCCCTTCAAAGGCTGTTAGAATGGTTAAAACTTAAGGTTGACAATTACAATGTTGGCTGAGGATGTATAAGAATTAAAATTCACACAGTTCTGGTGGGAATAGGAATGGAAATGGTACAATCACTTTGGAAAACATATTGTTGTGTTCTTAAGAAACTAAGCATGCATGTAACATCATTTCAAACTTAAGTGAAAAATGCAAGGAAAATGAAAATATATATGCATGAAGACTGGTAAAGAAATGTTCATAGCAATGTGTACAGCACACAACTGGAAATAACCCAAATGTTCATCAACAGGTGGATGAGTAAACGCACTGAGGTATACAATGGGATACTGCTCAGTTATAAAAATGAATGAAATAAATGTGTGGGAACACGCATGAATCACAAAATAATTTTGCTGCATTATAGAAGATGCACAGGAAGAGTACATTCTTTATGATTCTGTGCACGTAAATTCTAGGCAATAAAAACTAATATATAATGAATGACAAATCAGTACTGGGGAGAAGGGCAGTTTGGGGCAACAGTGGAAACAGTGTCATACTTTTTTTCTGGGGCTCCAAAATCACTGCAGATGGTGATTGCAGCCATGAAATTAAAAGACTCTCACTCCTTGGAAGGAAAGTTATGACCAACCTAGATAGCATATTCAAAAGCAGAGACATTACTTTGCCAACAAAGGTCTGTCTAGTCAAGGCAATGGTTTTTCCAGTGGTCATGTATGGATGTGAGAGTTGGACTGTGAAGAAGGCTGAGCGCCGAAGAATTGATGCTTTTGAAGTGTGGTGTTGGAGAAGACTCTTGAGAGTCCCTTGGACTGCAAGGAGATCCAACCAGTCCATTCTAAAGGAGAGCAGCCCTGGGTGTTCTCTGGAAGGACTGATGCTAAAACTGAAACTCCAGTACTTTGGCGACCTCACGCAAAGAGCTGACTCACTGGAAAAGACGTTGATGTTAGGAGGTATTGGGGGCAGGAAGAGAAGGGGATGACAGAAGATGAGATGGCTGGATGGCATCACTGACTCGATAGACATGAGTTTGGGTGAACTCCGGGAGTTGGTGATGGACAGGGAGGCCTAGTGTGCTGCAATTCATGGTGTCACATAGAGTTGGACATGACTGAGTGAACTGAACTGAACTGAACTGAACAGTTTCATAAGAATCTACATATGTCAAAACACTATATTTCAAAATTTAAAGAAACACCATGTGTTATAATCTTCATCAAAACACATTTTTATGTGATGAATGAAGGTAACAATGTGTTCAGCTACAAATTCCTTTTGAATATAAAAAACAAGTTACTGGTAAAATAAAATGCTTGTCTAATTTGTAATGAATCCTCAAAAACTCTATATTAAAGGTGCAAAAACTTAATAAACATTTAATTTTACTCAAAGAATTAACAAACCACACAATAAATTCATGACAAGACAGTGGCAGAACAACAAGTGAGACAAAAACTGCTGAATCTGAAAAGTTATATATTATGCATTGTCATCTATTAATAGAAAATCTCACAATAAAGTGGGATATCTTTCAAGTTCAGTCAGAAATTATTTTTTAAGATGAGAAGTTTGTGTTCTATAAATAATGATATTAATGATCTAATAGCTCAAAAGGCCAGCGCATTACTCTAAAGTATTCACTAAACCATTGAAAAAGGATCAAAATCATAAAGTTTCATGTGCAATTAAAATGATCTTAAACTAGACTATGTTCTATTCTATCTTACATACAAATGTAATTGTGGGAATTTGTACATGAAAGCATTACTAAAAATCTGAGGAAAGGCCTAAGGTGTTAAGAGAATGAACATGCAGATTTAACTGTTATCTAGTTTCACTTGAAATATATGCCTTTCCTTTTCCTTGATAAGTGCATATTGAATTAAAGACATTGGACTTCCCTTGTGATTCATCTGGTAAAGAATTTACCTGCAATGCAGGAGACCTCGGTTCAATCCCTGGGTTGGAAAGATCCCTTGGAGAAAGAAAAGGCTACCCACTCCAGTATTCTGGCGTGGAGAATTCCATGAACTGTATAGTCCATGGGGCTGCAAAGAGTCAGACATGACTGAACAACTTTCACGTGTGTCATAAAAACAAAATACTATAATGCTGACTTTATCTTTTTGTTTCATGCTTTTATTTCAGGGCAATATAATAACTGATATATATTCTGATTGATACTGAAGCAAAAGTGAGTATTATTACTCTGCAAACACCTAAACTTACACTTACAATCCAGTTAGATATTAGTAACCAGAAAGTCCTTGGTTCCTGAGCATTAATATTATCTTTAGAAGAAAAAAGTTATTTTCATATGTAACCCCAAAGGTAAGTTAATGGAGTTTCTGATACATTTTGACAGGTGTTTGAAAGTTCAGTTTAGTTAAGTTCAGTGTCTCAGTCTTGTCCAACTCTGCGACCCCATGGACAGCAGCACGCCAGGCCTCCCTGTCCATCACCAGCTCCCAGAGTTACTCAAACTCATATCCACTGAGTTGGTGATGCCATTTAACCATCTCATCCTCTGTCATCCCCTTCTCCTCCCAGCCTCAATCTCTCCTAGCATGAAGGTCTTTTCAAATGAATCAGCTGTTCGCATGAGGTGGCCAAAGTATTGGAGTTTCAGCTTCAACATCAGTCCTTCCAATGAGCACCCAGGGCTGATCTCCTTTAGGATGGACTGGTTGGATCTCCTTGCAGCCCAAGGGACTTTCAAGAGTCTTCTCCAACACCACAGTTCAAAACCATCAATTCTTCAGTGCTCAGCTTTTTTTATAGTCCAACTCTCACATCCATACATGACTACTGGAAAACCATAACTTTGACTAGATAGATCTTTGTTGACAAAGTAATGCCTCTGCTTTTCAATATGCTATCTAGGTTGGTCATAGCTTTTCTTCCAAGGAGCAAGCATCTTTTAATTTCATAGCTGTAGTCACCATCTGCAGTGATTTTGAAGCCCCTCCAAAATAAAGTCTGCCACGTGTCCATTGTTTCCCCATCTAGTTGCCATGAAGTCATGGGACTTCATGCCATGATCTTAGTTTTCTGAAAGTTGAGCATTAAACCAACTTTTTTACTCTCCTCTTTCACTTTCTTTGGGAGGCTCTTTAGTTATTCTTCACTTTCTGCCATAAGGACAGTGTCATCTACATATAAGTAGGATGACAATATACAGCCTTGACATACTCCTTTCCTATTTGGAACCAGACTGTTGTTCCAGTCTGGTTTGTGTTTGAAAGACAAGGATGCAAAAGTGGATCAAAAGAACTCAAGATTTTTTGTAATCTGTTTCAAAAATTGAAATTTTGAAATTATAGACAATAGCACAAAGCTGAAAAACAAATTGCCAACATCTGCTGGATCATAGAAAAAGCAAGAGAGTTCCAGAAAAACATCTATTTCTGCTTTACTGACTATGACAAAGCCTTTGACTGTGTGGATCACAATAAACTGTGAAAACTTGTGAAAGAGATGGGAGTAAGAGACCACCTGACCTGCTTCTTGAGTAACCTGTATGAAAGTTAGGAAGCAACAGTTAGAACTAGACATGGAACAACAATCTGGTTCCAAATAGGAAAAGGAGTATGTCAGTGCTGTATATTGTCACCCTGTTTATTTAACTTATATGCAGAGTACATCATGAGAAATGATGGGCTGGAGGAAGCACAGGCTGGAATCAAGATTGCCGGGAAAAATAGATATGAAATCAGATATGCAAATGACACCACTCTTACAGCAGAAAGTGAAGAAGAACTAAAGAGCCTCTTGATGAAAGTGAAAGAGGAGAGTGAAAAAGTTGTGTTAAAGCTCAACATTCAGGAAACAAAGATCATGGAATCCAGTCCCATCACTTCATGGCAAATAGATGGGGAAAGAGTGGAAACAGTGACTGACTTTATTCTTCTGGACTCCAAAATCACTGCAGATGGTGATTACAACCATTAAATTAAAAGACACTTGCTCCTTGGAAGGAAAGTTATGAGCAACCTAGACAGCATATTAAAAAACAGAGACATTACTTGGCCAAAAAATGTCCTATTATTCAAGGCTATGGTTTTTACTGTGGTCATGTATGGATGTGAGAGTTGGACTATAAAGAAAGCTGAATATCAAAGAATTGATGCTTTTGAACTGTAGTGTTGAAGAAGACTCTTGAGAGATCCTTGGACTGCAAGGAGATCCAACCAGTCCATCCTCAAGGAGATAAGTCCTGGGTGTTCATTGGAAGGACTGATGTTGAAGCTGAAACTCCAATACTTTGGCCACCTGATGCAAGAGCTGACTCATTTGAATAGTCCCTGATGCTGGGAAAGATTGAGGCCAGGAGGAGAAGGGGACAACAGAGGATTAGATGGTTGGATGGCATCACCCACTTGATGGACATGGATTTGGGTGAGCTCCGGGAGTTGCTGATGGACAGAGAAGCCTAGCATGCTGCGGTTCATGGGGTCGCAAGGAGTCGGACACGATTGGGCAACTGAATTGAACTGAACTGAACTGAAAAACAAAGCTATTAATTATGGCAATATTGTAATAGAAAGAATATAATAAAGACATTGTTCACATTTACCATGCTGAAAATGTTACCAATTCCAAAGCTTTGTCTGCTCACCACACAACTGGCCAATGAATCAGGAGACTAGTTGGGGCAAGGAATAACAACTTTTAATCAGAAAACTAGCTGACCAAAAAATGGCAGACTAGGGTTTCAAAATAATCTTCCTTCAGTCCAAATTCCCATTTCTTTCATACAGAAGATGGAGAGGACATGTGTCCACTGTGATACCAACCAATAGCTGAGCAGGATTGCTATTCGTCCTGCCTGTTAATGTTAGTTGCTCAGTCAGGTCTGACTCCTTGAGACCCCATGGACTGTAGCCCATCAGGTTACTCTGTTCAAGGAGTTCTCCACGCAAGAATACGGAGGTGGTAACCATTTCCTTCTCCAGCAGATCTTCCTGACCCAGGGGTCAAATCTGGTTTTCTGACATTGCAGGCAGATTCTTTACCACCTGAAACTCCAGGGAAGCCCTATTGCTGCTTCCTGCACCACCCCTATTACAAAAACACTCTGGTAAACTCTGAAACTGTTAACCTTCCAAGTTAGTGAAAGTTTACCTCCTCTATTTAGATTATGAGACCGAACAAATTATTGAGAATAGAATAGAAGTCTCTATAAATGTTTGTGCATCTCTAAAGGGTACTTGGTGAAACTTTCAACTTCAGCGAAGCCATATCCCCAGGCATATTTTGAAACCACCTAATTAGGAGTCCAGAAAATAGTACCAGTTTTGCTTTGGAGAAAGAAAAATAAAAATAAATTCCAAATTTCTAATTAGGATTGTCCTAGCACCAACTTGGTCATTTCTATCTCAAAGATTCCATGGTATTAAACAAATTGCCTACTCTATTTACATACTCAAATATTTAAAAATATTATTCTAAGAAATACATTTACAGTAAAATCACAATAAATTAAAGGAAATAAAACCAGCATTTTAAAATACCTGAAGCTATTTTGTTTGGCTTGGTTTTACTGTTTGTTTCTGCTTTATCATTCCAAAGTGTACTTTTACTCTATGTTGAATATAGCACTCTGGCAGCATGGTGATTTTATGTTCTATTAAAAAGCTTACTCTACAAATGGGAAAAAAAACAAAGACATTTTCCATTTTGGATTTTTACCCCCATTAATACCTCTGCCCTATGTTATATTTAACTTACTGTATCTTGCCTCTGGATGAACAGAACAGTTCATATTCTAGAGAGGGGAGGGGTCTGGTTTAAACAGATGGCTTTGTGTCCTCCCTAATTCAAGGGCAACCATGGCAACAAGCAAAGAGGGGGTGTTGCTTAGCAACTGGAAACATTAATGAAGAGATTTCCAAACTCTATTTAGAAAAAGAACATGCTTTGGAGGAACTTCAGGACTTGGCATAAATATACACCAAAATTCATTTATGAAACATGCTGAGTATATAATCACAAACCTGAAAAGCATAATGCTTTATAAGGGAAAAATATTAAATAAATGGCTTATTGCACATTTTATGTAAAAATAACATGCTACATCAATAAAAGCATTTATGTAAAAATATAGTTAAATGCCAAAATCACAAATTTTTTGAGAAATAATAATTTTAAAAGTTACGTTTATTAAAGCATCTATTATCTTATGTTGTAATACAACATGAGATATTAAGTAGGACCAGGAATTCACCTAGTTGAACTGCTATGCTTTATCATATTTACACCCAAACTTTTCAGAGAGTTCTCTTTCAAGCTAGAATAAGCACTGTTGTTGCGAGTGGTCAATGTCTGTGTTGGCTAAAATTATGTTTTCACCAGAAAATATCTTACTTTTTAGCATTTTCCCTTGTATTACTTCTTAACTTTGAAAAAATAACTCATCAATATACATTTGGAAGACGGAGTTCATTAGTAAGAATAGAATCAAACTGAGTCTCTAAGATCGGTGTGTAGCTATTTTACTATCATTGTATTTTATGTGCTCTTGAACTTAAATATAAACTTTAATTGATCATGTCAGATTTGATACAAGAATATATATATTTTGGTATATATATTGATACAATAATATATATATACACATATATATATATATTATTCCCATGGATAGAGGAGCCTGGCAGGCTACAATCCATGGAGTAGCAAAGAGTCAGACATGACTGAGCAACTAAACAACAACAAATCAATATATATTATTATATATATATATATATATATATATATTTCAAGTGTCTATCAGTTTATAAGACTTTCTCTGGTGGCTCCTGTGGTGGAGACTCTGTCTGCAATGTAGAGAAACCAGATTCAATCCCTGGGTCAAGAAGATACCCTGGAGAAGGAAATGACAACCCACTCCAATATTCTTGACTGGGATATCCCATAAACAGAGGAGCCTGTCAGGCTATAGTCCATGGGGTCACAAAGAATTGTTCACAGCTGAACAACTAACACTGTCTTTTCTTTATAGCAATTATCATATCATCCACTGAATACCCTGAAATTTATTCTTCAATGATTTATAGATATTTGTGAAGCACCAACATTTGGCTAGGCACTATGTATGGCAAGTGTTAAAAACATTGTAAGGCAAGAAGATCTTTCTGTGTTTTTCTCTACTCTATATAACACTCAACACTTCTGTGCTCTGATGACCAAATGTGAGGGCATTTTTTCACGTACTAAGCAATTCTTCAGTACCAGATGGTTGTCCTACAACTTAATTCAATTCTGATACTATCTACCTGAGATGGCATCAGATCTCACAGGCTAAGTTCCCATCACACAAGCCTCTCCTCTCCCATTTCAGATGCTAATTACAAGTCTAGGTTTGTATAGCAAAGAGTTGACTCATTGGAAAAGACTCTGATGCTGGGAGGGATTGGAGGCAGGAGGAGAAGGGGACAACAGAGAATGAAATGGCTGGATGGCATCACTGTCTTGATGGATGTGAGTCTTCGTGAACTCAGGGGGTTGGTGATGGACAGGGAGGGCTGGCGTCCTGTAATTCACGTGGTCTCAAAGAGTCAGACACGACTGAGCGACTGAACTGAACTGAAGACTCTTTGAGGTCAATACATGGATTGTGAGAACTGAGTAAGTTAATATACAAGGTCTCCATGCTGGTGTTTGTGTTGATGCATTCCTTTTTGGTTTATTTCGGTATTATTTGTTTCTGTTATTATAATCTATGCTATTCATATAATGAGGGGCTCCTCTGGGACTTAGATGTGGTTGTGATTAGCACTAAACACTACTATTGATTTAATAAAAGTTAATTAAATTTATGTTAGTTTACCAATGGGATAGGAAATCTTTAGCATTAAAATAATTTTAAGTCAGTAGTTTAAAATTGTTTTATTTTGTATAAGAAATGATTCACTCAAAGTAAAGTAGTGTGTTTCTTACTCACTAATTCTATTTATTGTGCAGTGTTCCAGCACTATGCTATGCATTTTAACCATATTATCCCCTCTTGCATCAGCTTGGCTTTAGAGTTTCTTTGGCTTTAAAGTAAAAATAAAAGACATGTATTTCATTTTTTACCAAGAACTTTATTGAATAATATACTCTCCATTTTGTTCCATTGCTTTCTACCATTTTTCATGTTAACTTCATAATTCCATCTTCCCAAAACTTTTTATCTTTTTAAGCAAAGAATTGTTCTAGGTGTTTTTTTACAGTCTTCCAGGGAATTGACATTTTTTTCATTAAAGGAAATTTGCAAAACTGAAATAATTGCAAGTTTGAAAGTGCAATGTCTGGTACATACGGTGGATGAATCCAAATTTCCAGGCAGTGACAGTTTTTGCCTGGTCATTGGAGAAACCTGCAGTCTTCTGTATAATTTTCTGTTGATGAATTTTGGACAATGTTTGTCAAGTGTTGCTTTACATTGGTCTAATTGGGACAGTAGTTGTTTGAATTAAGTTAAAGTGTTGGAGAAGACTCTTGAGAGTCCCTTGGACTGCAAGGAGATCCAACCAGTCCATTCTGAAGGAGATCAACCCTGGGATTTCTTTGGAAGGAATGATACTAAAGCTGAAACTCCAGTACTTTGGCCACCTCATGAGAAGCGTTGACTCATTGGAAAAGACTCTGATGCTGGGAGGGATTGGAGGCAGGAGGAGAAGGGGACGACCGAGGATGAGATGGCTGGATGGCATCACGGACTCAATGGATGTGAGTCTGAGTGAACTCTGAGAGATGGCCTGGCATGCTGCGTTTCATGGGATCGCAAAGAGTCAGACACGACTGAGCGACTGAACTGAACTGAACTGAAGCATTACTAGAGCCATCCTAGGGAGAAAAAAAAAAAAATACACACACTTTTTGGCCAACTCTTGAAATACATTAGCTAGAAATTATTACTTCTAAGTTGCCCTGTTGTATATTCAAGAAAGTGACAGAAGATGGATTCACACCTGTATTGGTTTTCAATTGCCCAGAACTATTTATCACAAACTTAAAGGAAAAAAAAAAGCAATGTCAGGAGCAGATCAGCAGGACTGGGTTCTCTTAGGGTCTGACAGGCTGAAATCAAAGTATTGGCAGGGCCAGGCTTTGCCTAGAGGCTCTGATAATGTGCTTCAATAAGATTATTAGTAGAATCCTGTTGCTGCTGGCTGTAAATCTGGGTTGTCTTTTTTGTTGGTTGGTTTTGCTTTTGCTTTTTTTGTTCAGCTGTGAGCTAGAGGCCACTCTCCACTCCTGGAGGTAGCTTGTATTCCTTCTCACATGGCCCACTCTACCTTTAGAGTCGGCAGTGGTGATGCATCTTCTCACTTTTTCTCTCTCTCATTTCCTTTCTGTCACCAGCCAGAGAACATTGCTTTTAAATGATGTAATGATTAGATTGTTGTTTAGTCACTCAGTCCTGTCCATCTCTTTGCAACCCTATGGACTGCAGCATGCCAGGTTTCCCTGTCCTTCGCCATCTCCCAGAACTTGCTTAAACTCATGTCCATTGACTCAGTGATGCCATCCATTCATCTCATCCTCAGGCATCATCTTCTCCTCCTGCCTTCAATCTTTCCCAGCATCATGGTCTTCTCTGATGAGTCAGTCTTTGAAATAGATGGCCAAAGTATTGGAGCTTCAGCTTCAGCATCAGTCCTTCCAATGCATATTCAGAATTGATTTCTTTTGAGATTGACTAGTTTGATTTCCTTGCAGTTTAAGAGACTCCCAAGAGTCTTCAATACCAAGGTTCAAAAGCATCAATTCTTCGGCAGTCAGCTTTCTTTATGGTTCAACTCTCACTTTCATACATGACTACTGGAAAAACCATATCTTCAACTAGACAGACCTTCACCCAAATAATTTCACAATTTAAATTTAAATAGCAGCTTTGATTAAACCTGCAAATTTCCTTTTACCATGTAATGTAGCATATTCATGGAGTGACATCTAGTCATGTTTGTAAATTTCATTCACAATGAAAGAGAGGAAGATTTACACAAGGGACGTGTCATTGGGGGTTATAGTTAGAATTCTGCCTTAGAATTCTCAGCACCCAAGACTGTGACACCAGAGAACAATCTCTTAGACACAATGTGATAATATGACACCATATTCAAGGTGTTCCTAACATTTGTTTGAAAAAATCTTGGGGAGAACAGGCATGAGAAGGATCAATTTAGCTGAATATTTAACTACATTAAAATAGAATTACCTCCGTCTTTACAACTTTATTTTGTTCTAAACATTACTCTTTTCACTCTCTTTTATGCTTCAAGAATGCTATCAAGATAGACAAATTGGTTGGCTTTTTTGACTCCAGATTTAACATACAGATTTATTAGAAACTGTTAGATTAATTTCACAGAAGACTCTTTTATTTGATTTGTACATAATTTATTCTATTATAAAAATCAATATATAATTATGGACCATGTCGGACATAAACAATGAGCCCACTTGATTATTCTATTAATTTTATCTGCTTGAGAAGACAATTCTATAATTAAGGGAAAATGAATTTGTCATCATTTCTCTTTTCTTCAAGTAATGATCATATCTTTCATTATATCATTCAAATAATTATCAGAATCAACAGCTGTTATAGAAACATTGAAACATAAACACTAAAATCAGTTGCATGGTCAGGAGGAAGGTTTGTCATTACTCTCTTAAAATGTAGTTGTATGAGAAAAGCTTCAATTTCATCACCGGTACATAATAAAAGAGTGCCTGTTGTGTGTGTGTGTTAGTCCCTCAGTCCTGTCTCTTTGAGACTCCATAGACTGTAGTCCACCAGGCTCCAATGTCCATGAAATCCTTCAGGCAAGACTACCAGAGTGAGTAGCCATTGCCTTCTCAAGGGGATCTTCCTAATCCAGGGAATGAACCCAGGTCTCCTTCATTGCAGGCTGATTCTTTACCATCTGAGTCACCAGGGAAGCCCAGAACAGTGCCTGTAGTACATCAACTGTTTAAAAACTAAGTTTCAAGTAAAAAATAAAATGAATAAAATTTGATAAACTTTATAAATCAACAAGTTAACTCAAGTGATCATCAATAGTTTTGGATGCAAGTACACATAGTTTTTCAGAATAAACTATCTATTTTCTAGTTTTAAACATTGTCTGTGGGAGAGCAAGAGGGTGGGATGATTTGGGAGAATGGCATTGAAACATGTATAACATCATATATGAAATGAATCGCCAATCCAGGTTCAATGCAAGATACTGGATGCATGGGGTTGGTGCACTGGGACGACCCAGAGGGATAGTACGGGGAGGGAGAAGGGAGGGGGTTCAGGATGGGGAATACGTGTATACCTGTGGTGGATTCATGTTGATGTATGGCAAAACCAATACAATATTTTAAAGTAGTTAACCTCCAATTAAAATAAATAAATCTATATGAAAAAAATTGTCTTCAGGACAAACTTTCCAACTAAAATCTTCACCATAGTAACATAGCACTAATGCTTATTTCTTCATATCAATTTGGCTAATTTTTCTATTTTTGATTTTCTGTTATTATAAATAAGATCAAATTCTAAGCTTAATCTATGAAATATCAGCCACATTTGCTTATGTATCTGTTAAATTATCAGAGGTAAATAGGTCATGAGTATTAAGAATCAGCATGTATATTTTTAAAATTTCTCATGTTTTACTTTTTAATCCTGCATTTGTATTTTTGTTTTAGAAAATCTGCCCCCCCCCCGCCAATTACATGGAATGAAAAAAATATATATATCTTAAATCAACTAAATAAAAGAACTGTGCAGATGTTAACCCCAGGGTTTCATAGTATTTATCTTTTCTCTTGTGATCATAATGCACAGAGTTGGCAATCAATGACCAATACTCTCAACTGTGGTATTTAACTATCCTTCAAAATATATCAGAAAATGTCCTAACAAAAAAGTGGTCCTCAGATTCCTTAATGTAGCACAGAATATAAGTGTCCATACTGGAGTTTGATTAACTTATTTTTGATTCCCAGGAGGGAAGCACATAATCTAGAACTTATCCAGGTGAGATTCCTTTCTAACTCCCAGACATACATGAACTCAATGAACAGTTAACAATTCATCTAAAGGATTTCTTTTAGATATAAACAAACAGAAAATATCGTATCTGGCAAAAAAAAAAAAAGATAAAAATAACATCATTTACAAAATAAACCATAAAACTCATATATTTACATTCTTAGGCAAATTTGAGATTGAAAAAAGCCATATAAAAGAATAGGAGACTGTGTAAAATATAAATTTGTTTTAAAACAGGAAATATCAGAAATCTGGGAAATTAAATTAATCAATAGTGAAATGGCCAAAGCAGAAACAACTCTGTAAAATGAAGGGTAAAGAGGACACAGTAGACAAAAATCTATATGTTAAAATATATTACAGCATAGTCCAAAAGAAAGAAGGAAGGGGAATGTGAAAAAGTTTAAAGTAATAGCATCAACCCAAAACTTCTGAATATTTCTAATCAGAGTTCTAAAACAAAGAATACTGAGAATGGAAAACAGAAAACATGAAAGAAATAAGTGAAGTCACTGAATCTTGTCTCTTTGCAACCCCACAGACTATAGCTTGCCAGGCTCCTCCGTTCATGGAATTTTCCAGGCATGAATACTAGAGTGGGTTGCCATTTCCTTCTTCAGGGGATCTTCCCCATCCAGAAATTGAACCCAAGTCTCCCACATTATGGGCTGGGCAGACTCTTTACCATTACCTTTTGAGCTAACAGGGAATCCCACAAAAGAAATAAAGGCCTCAGATTTTGTATAATCAAAATGATGCATCTACAGAATTAAAGAACCTGCTATGTACCATTTCAGGCTACAACAACAGCAATGTAATAACTAATTCATACAAACTTTAGCAACAATAAATAAATAGTTACTGTAATAACCTCAATGCATTAAGGATAAACAGAAAATCCTAAGAGTAAAAGGAGAGAAAGCATGTTACATACAACAAATGAGAATCAGTTTTGTTTGCTGCTTAGCAAATGTTGACTCTTATGGGATTAGGCACTGATGTATAGGACATGCAACCAATCAGAAAAGCAATGATTCCTGTCAATTTTTAATTCTATGGGAAGGATATGGAGTATAACTCATAGAGCTATGGTATAATGTTATGAAAGTAATTAGTCCTCTGGGGGCAAAGACTAGGTAAAGTGAATTGGACTTTTAAGTGTCAGGTCAAGGCAGAAGTTAGAATGCTCTTTGAGAAACTGACATTGAGTGAAGGTATAAAGGAAGTGAAGGACCTATCTATACAGGTGTCTAGGTGAAGAAATAGGGAGCATAAATCCTTATATTAGGAGTTTACCAAGACTAGTTGAAGAACAAAAGCCAATAGTGGGAGTTAGATTAGAAAAGGATCCTCTTTGGGGATCATAACAACCTTTTTAAATGATATAAATAACTGTGATTTTACTCTGAGTAAAATGAGATATTTGGGGAGGATTCTAAATAGAGGTATAAACATCATTAGATTTAGACTTTAAAAGAATCACTCTATTTTGTTGAGAAGAGATTTAGGGAATTGGTCAAAAATGAAAGCAGAAAGACTACGTAGAAGAAAGCTGTAGCTGTATTTCTGAGATTATGGCAACAATCTCCATCAAGGAAGCAAGAAGCAGAGTGGAAAGTGGCTGAATGCTAGGCTTTGAGAAATGAACTGAATGTGTGAGAAAGGATTCAAGGGAAGCTTTAACTAGGAAAAAGAGAGTGGCCATAAAATGTAATAGGAAAGACTGTGGTTGGATAAGATTTGGGGCAAAATATCAGAGTTCCATTTTAGGCTTGCTAAATTAGAAAAGCTAGATTGCTCTGTAAGAGGATAATTAACCTAAGAGGTTGGATATATAGTATTGACTTTAGGAGAGAGGTCTGTGCTAAAGACATAAAATTGGAAGTTGTTGTGTAAAAACTTGTTTAAGGTGTGAGAGTGTATCAGTCCAACATCGACCATGGACTCAGCACAGATAGTTAAGAACATAATAAAGTCATAGGGTACTAAAAATTTAAAAATATCTGGAAAAGGTGAATAACCAATGAAGCGGACTTTGAGGAAGGCAGACAATGAAGTGGGAGAAAAACTAATAGAATGTGCTATCCTGGAGATTACATTTTATTAAGGAGTATGTTATTAACTTTGACAACTGTTGCTCTTGGGTTAGGTGAACTAAGAACTAAGAATTGACTTTGGATACAACAACATAGATATCATTTGGATGACTTTGACAAAAGCAGATTAGCTTGCTTAGTGTAGGAAAAAGTGTTTAAATAGAGAACAGAAGATGAGAAATTGAAGACTCTGTGTATACAGGTCTTTCTCAACTTGCAATGGGGCTGTCTTGATAAACTCATAAAGTGAAAACATAAGTAAAAAATGCCTTTTTTTCTTGAAGTAAAATTGACTTACAGTATTTTATTAGTTTCAGGTATACAACCTAATGATTCAGTATCTAAAGTGAAAGTGAAACTATTAATCACTTAGTCGTCTCCAACTCTTTGTGACCCAAGGGACTGTAGCCCCCCAGGCTCCTCTGTCCATGGAATTCTCCAAGCAAGAATACTGGAGTGGGTTGCCATTTCCTTCTCCAAGGGATCTTCACAACCCAGGGATTGAACCTGGATCTCCCACATTGCAGCCAGACTCTTTACCAACTGAGCCACCAGGGAAGACCCTTCAGTATTTAAAGTTATTGGAAAATAATGGCTATATTTCCCTATGTTGTACAATCAGTTCAGTTCAGTCACTCAGTAGTGTCCAACTCTTAGCAGTCCCATGGACTGCAGTACACCAGGCTTCCCTGTCCATCGCCAACTGCCGGAGCTTACACTAACTCATATCCATTAAGCAGGTGATGCCATCCAACCATCTCACCCTCTATTGGCCCCTTCTCCTGCCTTCAATCGTTCTCAGTATCAGGGTCTCTTCAAATGAGTCAGTTCTTCACATCAGGTAGCCAAAATATTAGAGTTTCAGCTTCAGCATCAGTCCTTCCAATGAATATTTAGGACTGATTTCCTTTAGGATGGACTGGTTGGATCTCCTTGCTCTCCAAGGGACTCTCAATAGCCTTCTCCAACACCACAGTTGAAAAACATAAATTCTTTGGTGCTCAGCTTACTTTATAGTCCAACTCTCACATCCATACATGACTACTGGGAAAACCAAAGCTTTGACTAGACAGACTTTTGTTAGCAAAGTAATGTCTCTGCTTTTTAATGTCCTTGTTAAATATTTTACAGAGTAGTTTGTATTTTCTTAATGCTCTACCACTATCTTGCTCCTCCCACCTTCCCTCTTCCCACAGTAACCACTAGTTTGTTCTCTGTGTCTGTGAGTCTGTTTCTGTTTTGTTGTATACATTAGCTTGTATTATTATTATTTTTTAAATCAGCATTTGAGTGCAAGTCTTTCTCTCTTTGATTTATTTCACGAAGTATAAAATACTCTAGGTTCATCCACTTAAAAATGACAGAGCTTTATTCCTTTTTGTGGCAAATGATCCATTGTATGTGTGTGTGTGTATTCTTTATCTATATATAATGAACATTTAGGCAGTTTTCATATCTTGGATGCTGTAAATAATGTTTCTTCCCAAGATGCACCTAATATGCTTGTACTGAAAGTGAAAAACAGAATGGTTGCCTGGGTAGAGAATGGCTGTGAGCCTAGTGCTTATTTAGTATAGTGACTGTGTGGCTGAATGGGAGTTACAGCTGCTTCTGCCCAGTATCATACATCATATGGCAAGCCTGGGATAGTATCAAAATTCAAAGTGAAGTTTTTATTAAGTGTGTATAGCTTTCATACCATCATAAAGGTAAAAAAAAAAAAAAGAAATTACAAGTTTAACCATAATAAGTCTGGGACTGTCAAATTTATTAATTTGAGAAGTTTCCTTTGAAGTGGGGAGAGTAAACTTGACAACTCAGGATTAGAAAAGAATTTTTCCTCTTGTTTTTTTTTTTTCATCTTCATCTTTTTCTCCAGAGCTTCCTACATGGCATAGTGGTAAAGAATCCACCTGCCAGTGCAGGAAATGCAGGTTCCATCCTGGTTCAGGAAGATCCTCTAGAGGAGGACATGGCAATCCATTCCAGTATTCTTGCCTGGAGAATCTCATAGACTGGAAGGAACCTGGTGGATTATAGTCCATGGGGTCACAAAGAGTTGAACATAATGGAACATGCATGCACACATACATCTTTTATCCTCCCCCCTCCATCATCACTTCTTTTTCTTCTTAGCTTTTACCTGCCTCTTCCTTCACAGTCTTCTATTTTACTTTGATAAAAACAAATACCTGGGCTATATTTGTAAGTAGACATAAAGGTAAACAAATTAATGCTTGAGTTGGGACATTAGCTGTAAAGAGAATCATGAATGGCTCATATATAATAAATTGGTAAGAAAACAAATTACATGAGTTAGAAGTATGCTAATACTGCAAAGGAATCTGGAAAAGTTCTCTTTCAAGTGCTATAACTTTCTTAATAAAAATAAGGTTATAAATTTAGAAAAAGGGTAGAATAGGTTATTTTGGTCAGCTGAGGAGAGAAGAAAAGTAACATATTTATAAAAAACAGAATAAAATTAATACACTATAAACATATAGCCAAGATGCCTGGAAATGTGAATATCCACTTCAAGTTCCAGATTTTGGATTTAAAATGCATTTTTCAACATTCTGAAGACCTTCACTAATGAACGTTGAGACAAAGTAGATACTGTATATTTTCATAGTGTGATTTTTTTTTTCCAAACAAGTGGAAAACAGAGAGAAATGCAAGGGAGGATGATTATAATGACTGGCTATAATAATAAAACGTTATCTGGGTAGCAAAGGACAGGTTGAGGCCCTAGAATTGAGGGAGGAAAATAAAGTTGCTTTTATTCATGGACTGGAGGTTCCAGAGGGATCAAAAATACCTGGGATCATGGTACTAGAATTGGCAATGGGTCTCCTTTTAGTGGCCAATGCAAACAAGGGAAAAGATGATTAGTCATTGTGTTCTCAGAGCAGATGCTGTGTGATTGTTAGGTAGAAAGGAGTGAGAAATAACTGTAGCTCACACTTGACCTAATCACACTCAGGGTATTAGAATGCCAACAAATGAAAGCAGGAAATCTAAATGAGATGTGGTTTTGGACTGACTGAAGTGATTCTTTTTGACAGCTCTCAGGGAAGAATAGATTTACCAGGAGTGTGCAAAAGCCATATTGATAGTGTTTGCTGTGTGCGGAGCTTTTACAAAACATAGAGGTGGAAGATAGAAGGATTGGACTTTCCCAAGTAGAAGAAGGACTGATAACTCAGACTGCCAGATGCCTCTCTTGGATTTGGGATTTTACTGAAAATTTAAAGAATTTGTGATTGAATACTATGATTTTTGAGGTTGGGAGTAGAGTTACAGCTCTACCCTGATCGAACAGCTTTATTTCAGAATTCAGTGGGTCTTCAATCATCAGCATTTAGCTAGCTTCATTTCTTTGTTTGTGGTTGGGGTTAATACATTTTTATTTTAATGAATTTGAAATAAATATATTTTAATTCCTTTGGAGTAAGCTAAATCTGTGCTGCAGTATCAGTTTGATACATAAACAAAAAGATTTACCTTTTTTGTTTATTTTACCATTCACAGTCTCTCTCTCTTTGTCTCTCACCTTTTTTTTTTTTTCTCTCTTTCTCTCAAATATACATATTTATTTGCAAAGAATGAGGATTTGGTTTAGGTTAATAAAAAATATCTAAACCATGGTTTTGCTATTTCAACTTCTTTGTAATTTAATATAAATAATTAAACCAAACTAAAAAGTAATCACGTATGTTTTGATAGACTTGGCATTGACTCACCTTTCTTCAAGGTACATAATTAGTCTTCTCACCTCATTTTTTGGTAAACTTATCAGATATTATAGAGAATATAGGTGTTATGAGAGTGAGAATAAAAGTCAACACCTATTTATACCACAAAATTTTAGCATATATAATATTCATACATGTCTTCTAGTAGTATTTTCCTTACAGTGGTAAAATTACCAGCCAGAAATTGAAGTGGAGAAATGATGACATCAAGAGTAAGATATCCCAGGGAGAGAATTAATGTCAAAATAATTACATGGTTCACAGTTAAGGCTGTATGGTTATTAGCAACTCTAGAGAAGCTAATTAAGTGAGTCAAAAATTGTGCTTAAGCCAGTTAAGTCAGAGTGTTTCTATGGCTTCTGAACAAATAGGTAACACCTAAAAGCTGAGAATGTACTCATTAATCAAAGGAACTGAAAATTATATCACACTGATTAAAACCACATGTAGTAAAAATGGTTATTTAGTCTTCTTTTAAAATGAGATCTTAGAAAAAGCTGAACTGCTACTAACTTTAATTCATTCCTACAATCAGACAAATTTTTCATCTTATTATATTCAAAATTTTTTATAATTATCTAATTTTCTTCAACTCTTCAGTCTCTCATTTATATCAATAAACACAACTAGTTTGTAAATTAGAAAAAATATATACTTATTTAAAATATAGACCCACCTTCTTTTATGAAGCCTAAAAGCAAAACAAAGCAAACAAACAAAACAGTGTAACAGTGTACAACATTTACTAAATAATTAACATGCAACATTTACTCACCGCTTAAATAAAGGTTAACTGTAGTTTAGTCTAAATAAATTTACCCATAAATACTCCAAACATTTTATATAGGGAAGGCAAATAAAACACCAGATATTCCTATCTATACAATAATAGCAGAATCATACATTTTGGAAGAAAAATAAGGCAGAATTTGAAGGATGAAAAACAACATCATGACTGTTCTAAACACAATGTCAGTGTCAGGTTTTAAAACTTGCTACCATTGTAGGCTTCTAATCTTTCTCCTTTAGTGGTCTCTCTCTGAGATCCTTGATTACATTGGCATATACCACTGCAAAAATTTTAGGAAGATCCTCCTCAGGTTATCATGAAAGAAATGCAACAGACATTTGATAAATTAACTTACCAAACATTTTCATACTTCGTATTCCATGATTATAGTTCAATCCATAACCCATTATAGAGATCAGTTCAGTTCAGTCACTCAGTCGTGTCCGACTCTGCGACCCCATGAATTGCAGCAGGCCAGGCCTCCTTGTGCATCACCAATCCCCAGAGTTCACTCAAACTCATGTCCATCAAGTCCGTGATGACATTCAGCCATCTCATCCTCTGTTGTCCCTTTCTCCTCCTGGCCCCAATCTCTCCCAGCATCAGAGTCTTTTCCTATGAGTCAACTCTTAGCATGAAGTGGTCAAAATACTGGAGTTTCAAAAAGCTTTAGCATCATTCCTTCCAAAGAACACCCAGGACTGATCTCCTTTAGAATGGACTGATTGGATCTCCTTGCAATCCAGGGACTCTCAAGAGTATTCTCCAACAGCACAGTTTGCATACACCCATGATGGATTCATGTCGATGTGTGGCAAAACCAATACAACATTGTAAAGTTAAAAAAAGAAAGAAAGAAAGAAGAAAAGAAAAGAAAGCATCAATTCTTCAGCGTTCAGTTTTCTTCACAATCCAATTCTCACATCCATACATGAGTACTGCAAAAACCATAGCCTTGACTAGACGGTCCTTTGTTGGCAAAGTAATGTCTCTACTTTTTAATATGCTATCTAGGTTGGTCATAACTTTCCTTCCAAGGAGTAAGCGTCTTTTAATTTTATGGCTACGATCACCATCTGCAGTGATTTTGGAGCCCCCCAAAATAAAGTCTGACACTGTTTCCACTGTTTCCCCATCTACTTCCCATGAAGTGATGTGACCAGAGGCCATGATCCTAGTTTTCTGAATGTTTAGCTTTAAGCCGACTTTTTCACTCTCCTCTTTCACTTTCATCAAGAAGCTTTGTAGTCCCTCTTCACTTTCTGCCATAAAGGTGATGTTATCTGCATTTCTGAGGTTATTGATATTTCTCCTGGCAATCTTGATTCCAGCTTGTGCTTCTTGCAGCCCAGTGTTTCTCATGATGTAGTCTGCATATAAGTTAAATAAACGGTGACAATATAAAGCCTTGATGTACTCCTTTTCCTATTGGGAACCAGTCTGTTGTTCCATGTCCAGTTCTAACTGTTGCTTCCTGACCTGCATATAGGTTTCTCAAGTGGCAGGTCAGGTGGTCTGGTATTCCCATCTCTTTTAGAATTTTCCACAGTTTATTGTGATCCACACAGTCAAAGGCTTTGGAAAATTCAATAAAGCAGAAATAGATGATTTTTCTGGAACTCTTTTGCTTTTTCCATGATGGATCTTTGTAATTATTCAGAATAAATAAATACTTGCTTTCAAGAATACTTTAAAAATTTTAAAATAGTCAAAATTTAACTTTGTATTCAGATAAACATTGAGATACTTTTGGAATTATATTTTTATGTTGAACATTATAAACAATACAAAAATTAGAAGTTGTGGAGTGCATTATCTCTTGAATGTTGTGTGGTACCAATTCCATGAGACAAATTATCAAGTTGACAGCATACATGAGGAGTAGAAATGGATATTCTGTAATGTCCTTATCTTTGTAGCAATGTTTTATTGTCAACTTTAAATACATATGTGTTTATATATATTGTTGCTTATAGTTGTTGTTGTTTATAGTTATTTATAGCTGTTATAAGCAATTCCCTGGTGGCTCAGACAGTAAAGAATCTGCCTGCAATGCTGGAGATCTGGGTTCCATTCCTAGGTAGGAAGAGCTTCTAGAGAAAGGAATGGCTAGCCACTCCAGTAATCTTGCCTGGAGAATTCCATGGACAGAGGAGCCTGGCCAGCTACAGTCTAGGGGTTGTAAAGAGTTGGACATGACTGAGCAACTAACACTTTCACATAGTTGTTAATGTATATTTATATTTTATTTATAGTTGTTGTTTGGTTGCTAAGCCCTGTCTGACTCTTTTGAAATGCCATGGACTGTAGCTTGCCAGGCTCTTCTGTCCGTGGAATTTCCTACTCCAGGAGATCTTCCTAATCCAGGGATCAAATCCAAGTCTCCTGCATTGGCATGCAGATTCTGTACCAGGGCAGGCCCATATGTTTGGAGCTTCCCTGGTGGCTCAGTTGGTGAAGAATTAGTCTGCAATGTGGGAGACCTGGGTTTGATCCCTGTGTTGGGAAGATCCTCTGGAGAAAGGAAGAGCTACCCACTCTAGTATTCTGGCCTGGAAAACTATGCAGTCCATGGGGTAGCAAAAAGTTGGACTGAGAGACTTCTACTTTCACTTTCATATATATATATATATGGTATATATATACACGTTGTAGTAAAGGAAATGGCAACCCACTCCAGTGTTCTTGCCTGGAGAATCCCAGGGACGGGGGAGACTGATGGGCTGCCATCTATGGGGTCACAGAGTTGGACACGACTGAAGTAACTTAGCAAGCAGGAGCAGCAGCAGTATACAAAATAGATAATATCCTCTAAAGTTGATTCTAAATTTTTAGTACTATTCCATATTTGAATATATTCATTTTGCATAGAATTTGGTGACAAGTGAATATTGCCTATATTTAAATATATTAGCATAAATATGTCAAAGGAAATAATTCAACATGCATTTTAATAGCTCTTAAATCTCTAAGACTGTGTCAGCCTCTCCAGAATAGAAAATTGAAGAGGATGAATACTGTAAACTGAAACACCTTTTTAAAAATTTTGGCTTTTAACATGATTGGATGTATGACTCTGAGTTTGTATGTATGCTTAGTCGCTCAGTCATGTCTGATTGATTGAGACCCTATGGACTCTAGCCCACTAGGCACTTTTGTCCATGAAATCTTCCAGGCAAGAATATCGGAGTGGAATGCCATTTCCTACTCCAGGGATGTTCTCAACTCAGGGGCTAAAACCAAGTCTCTTATATCTCCTGCATTGGCAGGTGGATTCTTTACCACTGAGCCACCTGGGAAGGGTGTATGACTCTGAACAAAATGCTTAAGTGTTTTTAGTACTTGTGTTTTTCTGTAAATTAAGAGATATATATCTAATTTATTAAGCCATTTTCAGAATTGGTTATAGTTGATTTCAAACAAGTGACAGTGTATTTGGGATAGAAGGGAATTTTTAAATTCCTATGTCTTAAGATATTCAGAGCTTCCTTCCAAGTTTTATACCTAGGCAGCTACTAGAAGAACCTGGAGAATTTTTAAAATCTTGAAAGGGTCATGACATTTCCCAGAATAATTAAATTGTAAACTTTGTGGGGAGGACCTAAGTACAGATATCTATTTATTTATTTATTTTTGCTTTATTTATTTATTTAAATTTTTACTTTACTTTACAATACCGTATTCAGATATCTATTTAAAACTTGAGTGATTATCAGTTGAAACCAGATTTGTTGTTGCTCAGTTACTAAGTCATGTGAGAGTCTTTGAGGTGGCATGGACTGCAGCATGCCAGGCTTCCCTGTCCTTCATTGTCTCACTGTTGACTCAAACTCACATCCATTGAGTTGGTGATGCCAACCAACTTTCTCATCCTCTGTCGCCCAGTTCTGCTCCTGCCTTCAGTCTTTCCCTGCCTTAGGGGCTTCTCCAATCATCTGGCTCTTTGCAACAGGTAGCCAAAGTATTGAAGTTCTAGTTTCAACATCAGTCCTTTCAATGAATATTCAGGACTGATTTCCTTTAGGATTGACTGGTTTGATTTCCTTGCAGTCCAAGAGAGTCTCAAGAGTCTTCTCCAGTACCATAATATAAAAGCATCAGTTCTTAGGCACTCAGCCTTTTTTATGGTCCATATCTCATACCCATGCATGATTGTATGATTACTCAAAAAAACCATAGCTTTGACTACATGGACTTTTGTTAGTGAAGTGATGTCTCTGCTTTTGAATATGCTGTGAGGTTTGTCATAATTTTTCTTCAAAGGACCAAGAATCTTTTAATTTCATGACTGCATTCACTGTCCACCATGATTTTTGAGCCCAAGAAAGTAAAATCTGCCACTGTTTCCATTTTTATTTGAGAATCACTGATTTTAATGTTTACTAGATTGGTACAAAAGTAACTGTGATTTTGAAGAGACTTAGCATGCACGGTCCATGGACCATGGATATTAAATCATTATGGGCATGCATGCTAAGTCTCTTCAGTCATGTCTGACTCTGAGTGACCCTATGGACTATAGCCTGCCAAGCGTCTCCACCCATGGGATTCTCCAGGCAAGAATACTGGAGTGGTTTGTAATTCAGCTTAAATATATCTTGATTAACCAAAATAGGAACCATTACAATCAACATATTTTGCCCCTGAGAAATAGGTTTGTTCATTCCTGTAGCATAAAAATCTGTGCTTCAGGGTTCAATAAACTCTTGGAAAGCATGTTTTTCCTCCTGCTGGCTGTGGAAGCATTTTCTTTGCAAGTTTTGAGATACTTGAAGAAGTGGTAATTGGTTGACAAGAGGTCAGGTGAATATGGGTGATGAGGCAAAACTTCATAGCCCAATTCAGAAAGATGACAATGATGACCCTGTATGTGAGACAGCAAAAGAGACACAGATGTATAGAATGGACTTTTGGATTCTGAGGGAGAGGGAGAGGGTGGGATGATTTGGGAGAATGGCATTGAAACATGTATACTATAGTGTAAGAACGAAGCACCAGCCTAAGTTCGATACAGGATACAGGATGCTTGGGGCTGGTGCACGGGGATGATCCAGGGAGAGGATATGGGGTGGGAGGTGGGAGGGGGATTCAGGATTGGGAGCTTGTGTACACCCATTGTGGATTCATGTCAATGTATGGCAAAACCAATATGGTATTGTAAAGTAAAATAAAGTCAAAATTTAAATAAATAAATAAATAAAAATTTTTGCACTTTTTTTAATATAAATTTATTTATTTTAA
The DNA here is from genome assembly GCA_006410635.1 of Cephalophus harveyi. Lineage (NCBI taxonomy): Eukaryota > Metazoa > Chordata > Mammalia > Artiodactyla > Bovidae > Cephalophus > Cephalophus harveyi. Next base: position 28,376 of record SJYT01008542.1, on the reverse strand, counting down.
TTGGACAGAGGGATGGTACAGGGAAGGAGGAGGGAGGGGGTTCAGGATGGTGAGCATGTGTATACCTGTGGCGGATTCATGTTGATGTATGGCAAAACCAATACAATATTGTAAAGTAATTCATTAACTTTTGAAGCATTGGTTGTGCAATGTGTGGTTGGTCAGACATTATCATGGAGAAGAACTGGGCCCTTTCTTCTGACCAATGCTGGCTGCAGATGTTGAAGCTTTTGGTGCATCTCATGATTGGCTGAGCACACTTCTCAGATGTAATGGTTTCACCAGGTTTCAGAAAGTTGTAGTGGGTCAGATGGGCAGCAGACCAACAAACTGTGACCATGAATATTTTTTGTTGCAAGTCTGGCTTTGGGAAGCGCCTTGGGATTTCTTCCCAGTCCAACCACTGAGCTGGTCATTGCCAATTGTTACATAAAATCCACATTTCATTTCAGGTCACAATCTGATCTAGAAATTGTTCATTGTTGTTGCATAGAATAAGAGAAGAGGACACTTCAAAATTATGATTTTTTTGATTTGCAATCCGCTCCTGAGGACCCACTTATTGAGATTTTTCACCTTTCCAATTTTCTTCAAAGGCCAAATGACAATAGAATGGTCAACATTCAGTTTTTCAGCAACTTCTCCTGTAGTTGTAAGAAGATCAGATTCGATGATTGCTCTCAATTAATTGTTCCCAACTTCTGATGCCCAGCCACTGAGCTCCTCATCTTTAAGGTTCCCATCTCCTTTGGAAAACTTCTTGAACCACCACTGTACTGTATATTGATTAGCACTTCCTTGGCCAAATGCATTGTTGATGTTTTGAGTTGTCTCTGATCCTTTATGACCCGTTTAAAACTCGAAAAAAAAATCACTTGAATTTTCGGTGTCTAGCATCTTTTCTATAAAACAAACAGCAATAATAAATCATTATCAAAGAAACATAAAATGAGAAATTTTCATTAAAATGATGTATAACATAACCACACATATTTAGGAATGCATTCCAATATCAAATGGCAAAGTTCAACAATGCAAAACCGCAATTTATTTTGCACCAACCTAATACAATGCAAATTGGTAATATTGCTTCATTGCAATAGTTAAAACATACATTGATTACAACTAAGTAACAAATTTACTATTAAACACCCTGTATAGAGTCTATAGAGGGCTTCCCTGTCGCTCAGACGGTAAAGTGTCTGCCTGCAATGCTGGAGACCGGAGTCTATAACCACACTGAAAACTTTATTGTTAATAAATGAGGGAAAAGGTTTTGCTTGAGGGGAAATGCAGAATATGAATTTTAAGATGATAGAAAAAAAATGAACCCATTGCTTTTAATTTAAAGGAAAATAATGACAGCAGTATACTTTGAAGGAAAGCTGAGGCATGGTAACATTAGTACAATACTCATATATTTATATTTTTGATAAAAATAGGCAAGTCCTAGGGATAAATTCCAAAGTTATATCTAATGATGTAAAAACATGTAATTACATATGCAAAATAGGTAATTTTGGACGCAATCTGAAATTTACTATTGTTTAATTTGAAGGTTAGTTAAATTGCTTCCTTTGCCTGTTGAGTTTTAGATTGCCTTTTTTTTTAAACCATTTGAGATATTCTAAAATTATTCACCTATGTTTTTTTGAAGAATTAAGAACTAATTTTTAACAGTAACAGATGGGTTACTTATAATCTTAACAGTTTTAATAGCTTTTATGAAATGAAAATGGGCTTGTTTACAAATTTATTATATATAATTTTGTCAAAGGAATTATGGCTTATTAAACACTGGAAAATTGCATAAATTTGTTCTAGTAAACAGACAAGTGAAATTCATTAAAAATAAAGAGACAGATGTATAGAACAGTCTTTTGGACTCTGTGGGAGAGGGTGAGGGTGGGATTATTTAGGAGAATGTCATTGAAACCTGTGTAATATATGTGAAACGAATCGCCAGACCAGGGCTGATGCATGATACAGGAGGCTTGGGGCTGGTGCATTGGGATGACCCAGAGCGATGGTATGGGGAGGGAGGTGGGAGGGGAGGTTCAGGATGGGGAACACTTGTACACCCATGGCGGATTCATGTTGATGTATGGCAAAACCAATACAATATTGTAAAGTTAAAAAAAAAAAAAGAAGAAGAAAGAAAAGGAAAAAGAAGTGGAATAGGGAAAAATAAAATAAAAAGAAAAGTAAGGTGTACCAATAAAAGTTATCATCTCTGTCATTTAAAAAAATGAAGAAGATGTTATATACTTCCACTTTTAAATATTCCTGAGAAAATATATATAGATACACACATATATAGGCTTCCCAGGTGGCACTAGTAGTAAAGAAACCACTGCCAATGCAGGAGATATAAGAGATGCAGGTTCCATCCCTGGGTTGGGAAGATTCCCTGGAGAAGAGCATGGAAATCCGCTCCAGTATTCTTGCCTGGAGAATCCCATGGACATAGGAGCCTGGCAGACTATGATTCATAGGGATGCAAAGAGTCAGATATGACTGAAATGACATTGCACACACACATACTCACACATATACCCGTACATAAAATAGAGTGTCTTGTAGAAAGATCTGATTTTCTTTATTTTCCGTTCAGTCGCTCAGTTGTGTCTGAATTTTTCTATTTTAAAATATGATAAACATACATTTTTACAAATGAAATATTTGTCTATTTATTACATTTTCTTTAGGGTCAATATTTATGCTACTATATATTTTACATGCATTTTATTCTCCAAATGTGCCCCGAACCTGGGGCACGTTTCTCTCATAATATCTCTTCTAACATTTAAATAATATGAAAGAACTAATGCTTATTTAAGAGCGGACCTTTCAGTTTCCTAGAGCAGTCATTTACTCAACAGCACCTTGTGGACTTAAAAATCAAACATACTTCTTCAAATGTTTAACTTTTATGCAAGAATTAGATTCTCCACACAAAGAATTAAATGTCTCCAGATTGCAGATTTGTGTTTTAAAAATATATAGTCTCATATATATGGATACATATAGAATATTGCCCTTAAAAATGTTAGCATTTTAATACCTGGAGTCTGTGACTATATTACCTTATAAGAGAAATTTTAGAAATGTGATTATAATAAGGACTTTGTGATAAGCAGATTATCCTGGAATATCCAAGTTGGGCAAATATAATCACAAAAGTGCTTAGCATATAGAATAGAGAGAAAAAGAAGTGCTGTATATCTGTTCTATACTTTCCAGAGGGAACACAGCCTTGCTGACACCTTGGATGTTGCCCAATAAAACTCCATGATCATAATAAGATAATAAATTTGTGTTGTTTCAAACCACTAAGTTTTGATAATTTGTTATAGCGGCAATAGAAATATAATATGTGTGCATGTATAGTTGTAGCTATATATACATGTATGTATAATGTTGCTGTTGTTTGTTGTTGTTCAGTCATGCAGTTATGTCTGACTTGTTGTGACCCCAGGAACTGTAGCATGCCAGGCTTCCCTGTCCTTCACAGGCTTACTCAAATTCATGTCCATTGAGTCAGTGATGCTATCCAACCATCTCACCCACTGTTGTCCCTTCTGCTACTGCCTTCTATTTGTCTTAACATCAGTGTCTTTTCCAATGAGTCAGCTTTTCACATGAGGTGGCCAAAGTATTGTAACTGTAACATCAGTTCTTCCAATGAATATTCAGGATTGATTTCCTTTAGGATTGATGAATTGATACCATTGCAGTCCAAGGGACTCTCAAGAGTTTTCTCCATCACCACAGTTCAAAAGCATCAATTCTTTGGTGTTCAGCCTTTTTTATGGTCCAACTCTCACATTCATACAGACTACTGGAAAAACCACAGGTTTGACTGGATGGACCTTTATCAGCAAAGTAATTTCTCTGCTTTATAATATGCTATCTAGGTTTGTCATAGCCTTTCTTCCAAAGAGCAAATGTCTTTTAATTTCATGGTTTCCATCACCATCTGTAGTGATTTTAGAGCCCAAGTAAACAGTCTCTCACTCTTTCCATTGTTTCCCCCCATCTATTCGCCATGAAGGGATGGGACTGGATGCCATGATCTTAGTTTTTGAATCTTGAGATTTAAGCTCTCCTCTTTCACCTTCATCAAGGGGCTCTTCAGTCCCTCTTCAATTTCTGCCATAGGTATGGTGTCATCTGCATATCTGAGGTTATTGATATTTCTCTGGACAATTTTGATTATAGCTTGATATTCATTAAACCTGGCATTTCACATGATATACTCTACATATAAGTTAAATAAACAGGCTGACTATATACAGCCTTGACACACTCCTTTCCCTATTTTGAAGCAGTCTGGTGTTCCATGTTTGGTTCTTACTGTTGCTTCTTTTTCTGCAAACAGGCTTCTCAGGAGGCAGGTAGGAGTGTCTGATATTCCCATCTCTTGAAGAATTTTCCAGTTTGTTGTGATCCACAGTCAAAAGCTTTAGTGAAGTCAAAGAAGTAGAAGAAAATGTTTTTTTTCTGTAATTCCCTTCCCTTTTCTGTGACCCAAATGATGTTGGCATTTGATTTCTGGGTCCTCTGCTTTTTCTTAATCCAGTTTGTACATCTCCAAATTCTAGAATTACATACTGTTGAAGCCTAGTTTGGAGGACTTTGAGCATGACCTTGCTAGCATGTGAAATAAGTGAAATTGTGTGGCAGTTTGAACATTCTTTGGCACTGCCCTTCTTTGGGACTGGAATGAAAATTGACTTTTTCTAGTCTTGTAGCTGCTGCTGAGTTTTTCAAGTTTGTTGGCATATTGAGTGCAGCCATTTAACAGCATCATCTGTTAGGATTTGAAATATTTCAGCTGGAATTCCGTCATCTCCACTAGCTTTGTTCATAGTGATGCTTCAGAAGGCCCATTTGACTTCACACTCCAGGATGTATGTATAATAGGTATGTGTGTATGCTTAGCTCCTTCAATCATGTCCAGCTCTTTGAAATCCCATAAACCATGGACCCAAGACTCCTTTGTCCAAGAAATTCTCCAGGCAAGAATACTGGAGTGGGTTGCTATGCCCTCCTCCATGGGATCTTCAAATCCCATGGGGATGAACCAACATCTCCTATGTCTCCTTCATTGACAGGCAAGTCCTTTAGCAGCACTTGGGAAGCCCATATAGTACATGGTGTATATATATACATATACATATTTACATTTGTCATTTTGTTTAGATTTATGCTATTTATTGGAAAAGTGAAATGAAAGTGGGTCCCACACAGTCATGTCCAACTCTTTGTGACCCCATGGACTATACAATCCAAGGAATTCTCAAGGCCAGAATACTGGAGTGGGTGGCTTTTCCCTTCTCCAGGGCATCTTCCAAACCCAGGGATCAAACCCAAGTCTCCCACATTGCAGGTGGATTTTTTACCAGCTGAGGCATAAGGAAAGCCCAAGAATACTGGATTGGGTAGCTTATCCCTTCTCCATCAAGTCTTCCTGACCCAGGAATCAAACGAAGGTCTCCTACATTGCATATGGATTCTTTACCAACTGAGCTATTGGAAGTTTAATATGAAAGAAGATGATGCCTTTTGAATACCCTTCCATGTGTGGGGAAGTCTTTATGTTGTGAGTGCTGTCATCCTGGAAAAGAAATCAAGATATATTTCCAGCTCCATTTGCACCTAGAACTGACAATCAGATGTACCTATATGAGACTTCTCTTCAAAAAGGAAAAGATGAGTAAAGAAACTCAGTATAGAACTTCTGTTTTGTGAATATGTGAGCAGTGAAATGGAGTTAGGCTTTACACTGAGCAACAGTTCATGCTTCTGATGGTTGCCAGGTTTCAGAATGGTGTCTATCTGGTGATAGTAGCAATTGCAGTCTGGTTAACATGCTTGTTTTATATGCCACAGTAACAGAGATGAAATTTTAGTTCTAGCTGATTTCTTGCTATGTGTTTCTGAAAAGGCACCTGGAAGGGAAGCTTGCACACAGTTTCTCTGATTCTGTGAGTGAGTCTGCAAGTCTTCTCACCGTTATGAGTAACTTCCTTTTCCATCCCATTTTATAAATAAACATATTGAGGTTAAAGGAGTTCAAGACAATTTATGAAGTCCATTAGGCAGTAAATGGAGAAGCCATAATCAAAAGCACAGTAAGATCCACAGTGTACATTGCTCTTAACTACATGGAGATTTGATCTTCCCAGGTAACTCAGGGGTAAAAAATATCTGCCTGCCAGTGTTGGAGATACAAGAGAAATGGGTTTCATCCCTGGGTCTTGAAGATGCCATAGAGAACAAAATGGCAATCTACTTCAATATTTTTGCCTGGGAAGTTCCATGGACAGAGGAGCCTGTAGGGGTACAGTCTATGGGGTTGCAAAGAGTCTGACACAACTTAGAAACTAGACAACAACAACAGCACATGGTCGTTTCCATTCTTCATTTCTTTGTTGTTGTTTTTGTTATTCAGTCACTAAGTCATGGCCGACACTTGCCATCCCATGAACTGCAGCATGCCAGGGTTCCCTGTCCTTCACTATCTCCAGGAGCTTGTACAAACTCATGTCTATTGAGTCAGTGATGCCAACCCAACCATCTCATCCTCTGTCATCCCCTTTTCCTCTTGCCCTAAATCTTTCCCAGCATTAGGATATTTTCCAATGAGTCAGTTCTTTGAATCAGGAGGCCAAAGTATTGGAGCTCCAGCTTCAACATCAGTCCTTCCAATGAATATTCAGGGTTGATTTCCTTTAGGATTGACTGGCTTGATCTTCTGGCTATCCAAGGGACTCTCAGGAGTCTTCTCCAACACCACAGATTGAAAGTAACAATTGTTCAGCACTCATCCTTCTAAATAGCAAAACTCTCACATCCATATATGACCACTGGAAAAACCATAGCTTTGACTCTAAGGACCTGTGTTAGCAAAGTGATATCTCTACCTTTTAATACACTGTCTGGGTTTGTCATAGTTTTTCTTCCAAGGAGCAAGTATCTTTTAATTTTGTGGCTGCAGTCATGTCTGCAGTGATTTTGGAGCAAAATGAAGCTTTGTAATACAGCCTCTTTCTTCATTTTTTCCATACTGATCTTTACCACTTAGGAAGTATAAAAATAGGATGGTAATCCTAAATGTCACCATTATACACTCTTCTCTGTTCCAAATATACCTTTTCCTCAGTACAGTAATTATTCACCAAAGTCAGATAAAATCCTAAAGAGTTATACAGTCAGCCTCCCATATCTATGGTTTTCACATCTGTTGGTTAAATAAACTGTGGATAAAATCATTAGTAAAATGTCAAAAACTTCCCAAAAGTAAAATTTCTATTTGACTCACACTGGCAAATATATACATAGTATTTTCATTGTAAAAGGCATTGGGAGTAGTCTAGAGATTATTTTAAGTATACACGAGAATATGCATAGGTCATATGCAAATACTATGCCATGTAATATACAAGACTTGAACATACTTTGAAATTGGTATCCATGGAGGGCCTGGAAATAATCCTTGTCTTGGAACAGAGGATGAACGGGTTGGATGGCACCACCGACTTAATGCGCATGAGTTTGAGCAAGCTCCAGGACTTGGTGATGTGCAGGGAAGCCTGACATGCCACGGTCCATGTGGCTGCAAAGAGTCAGACACAGCTGAGTGACTGAAATGAACTGGCTGGATATCTTGCACAACAGTATGATTCTCACTTGCTCTGACTCTATGCCTCCTAATACAAGCTTATCCCTAATTCTAATAAGACTCTCAAATTGTCTCATTGACATTAACTTTTTTTTTTTTTTAATTTTATTTTTACTTTATTTTACTTTACAATACCTTATTGGTTTTGCCATACATTGACATGAATCCACCATGGGTGTATATGAGCTCCCAATCCCGAATCCCCCTCCCACCTCCCACCCCACATCATCTCTCTGGATCATCCCCGTGCACCAGCCCCAAGCATCCTGTATCCTGTATCGAACATAGGCTTGTGCTTCATTCTTACATGATAGTATACATGTTTCAATGCCATTCTCCCAAATCATCCCACCCTCTCCCTCTCCCACAGAGTCCAAAAGTCCTTTCTATACATGAGATGGATGAAACTGGAACCTATTATACAGAGTGAAGTAAGCCAGAAAGAAAAACACCAATACAGTATACTGACATTAACTTTTAAAGACAGATACCTATTATTGGGCCTAGTCCATAAATGTATAAAGAATGACACTAACTGCTCATATAAGTGATTCTATACTGTTGCCATTTTCTCTCATTCAGATTGAACTACTAGAATCTCTGTTATTTGTATGGGAGATGGTGAGAGAAAATCCAGAGGCAAGACACTTTTTAAAGTATCTTCTAAATGAAGAAGATACGCATTTGAAATGGACCTAGTCCATAGGTAGGATATAGTATTTTTTCTCCAAAATTTCCACTGTCCATGTTAACACATTCTTTTCCCAATCCAACTTTCAAATGTCATTTCAGTGGTGGAGATTGACTTCCCATTGGGTGAGTACCACTTCAGTTTGCCACATTAAAATAATACCATATTCAACTTTGAGTAAAGAATTATATATATATATATATATATATAATTATATAAAATTACATTGTTATATATATAACTGATATTATTACAGGGGTAGTGGAGTATGTTTTATGAGATATCTATTAAAATATATAACCATGATATGCAATAATAATTCAAGTACTTTTAAATGTCTAGCCTAAAAAGTAGGGACTTGGAGAACAAGATGGCAGAGGAGAAGGTGAATTACAAGCACTTCTCTCTTAAACAAGCGAAAACCTCAGCACAAACATCACCCTATACAAAGCTTACACAAACCACTGGACCAACCTTCAGTTCAGTTCAGTTCAGTCGCTCAGTCGTGTCCGACTCTTTGTGACCCCATGAATCACAGCATGCCAGGCCTCCCTGTCCATCACCGTCTCCCAGAGTTCACGCAGACTCACATCCATCGAGTCCATGATGCCATCCAGCCATCTCATCCTCTGTCATCCCCTTCTCCTCCTGCCCCCAATCCCTCCCAGCATGAGTCTTTTCCAATAAGTCAATTCTTCACATGAGGTGGCCAAAGTATTGGAGTCTCAGCTTTAGCATCAGTCATTCCAATGAACACCCAGGACTGAGAGAAATGCAAATCAAAACTACAATAAGATGTCACCTCACACCAGTCAGAATGGCCAACATCAAAAAGTCTACACATAATAAATACTGGAGAGGATATGGAGAAAAGGGACTGTTCTTGCAATGTATGTGGGAATGTAAGTTGATACAGCCAATGTGGAAGACGGTATGGAGATTTCTTAAAAAAAAAAAAGGAATAAAACCACCATGTGACCCAGCAATCCCACTCCTAGGCATATACCCTGAAGAAACCAAAATTGAAAAAGACACATGTATCCCATTTTTCATTGCAACACCACTTATAATAACTAGCACATGGAAGCAACCTAGAAGTCCATTGACAGATGAATGGATAAAGAAGTTGTGGTACATATACACAGTGGCATATTATTCAGCCATGAAAAGGAATTCATTTGAGTCAGTTCTAATGAGGTGGATGATACTAGAGCCTATTATACAGTGTGTAGTAAGTCAGAAAGAGAAAGATAAATATCATGTACTAATGCATATATGGAATCTAGAAAAATGGTACTGAAGAATTTATTTGGAGAAACAGACATAAAGAATAAACTTATGGACATAAGGAAAGAGGAGGAGAGGGTGAGATATATGGAAAGAATAATGTGGAAACTTATATTACCATATGTAAAATAGATAGCCAACGGGAATCTGCTGTATGGCTCAGGAAATTCAAACTGGGGCTCTGTATCAACCTAGAAGGGTAGGATGGAAAGGGAGATGGGAGACAGGTTCAAAAGGGAGGGGATATATGCATACCTGTGGCTGATTCATGATGAGGTTTGACAGAAAACAACAAAATTCTGTAAAGCAATTACCCTTCAAACAAAAAATATTTTTCATAAGGGAATATACATATACATATGGCTGATTCACAATGTTGCACAGCAGAAATTAATACAGCATTGTAAAGTAATTATACTCCAGTAAAAAATGCATAAATAAATGATAGATGATGTAAAAAAAAAAAAAAAACAACTGGGACTCTTTCTAAAAGAATTTATTCAGCAATTATTGCATTGCATGGGTCACTTTGTTTCTGCTAAATGACACTTATCAAGATGATTCACTTACCTTTTCACCAAGATAGGGATATAGGTATCTTTATCTTCCTTGATGACTACATTTTAATGCAATGGCCCTGAGATCCTTGGGGGTGGGGGGAGGGGAGGAATAGTGCTGATTGTAAAACTGGAAAGAGAGTGGAAAAATACTTACTTTTCCAAGGCAAAGTATTTACACTGGTGAATTTTCAAAAATGAATGCTCTAAAAAAGGGAAGTCAAAGGCCTCTGATCAGGAGGAAATCTGTTTAGAGTTCAGTCCAGCCTGGGGAAAGTGAAGGCCATCTTGCTCAGTATGTGTAAAAAGTCAAGGCCTTTACCTCTATTCACATAGAAAATCTGGGGATGTCAAGGTCAGGAATTCACTTGTCAGGCAGAAAGAACTCAGGCACCTGTTAGTCAATAGCTCAGTAGTATCTGATTCTTTGTTACCCCATGGACTGCAGTGTGCCAGGCTTTCCTGTCCTTCACCATCTCCCTGAGTTTGCTCAAACTCATGTCCATTGAATCAGTGATGCCATTCAACCATCTCATCCTTTGTCACCCTCTTCACTTGCTCTCAGTCTTTGCTGGCATGAGAGTTTTTTTTCCAATGAGTTAGCTCTTCAAATCAGGTGGCCAAAGTATTGCAACTTTGACTTCAGCATCAGTCCTCTTCAAGTAAAGCACAGCTTGGTTTTTAAGCACATCATGGATATTGCTACTTCTCTCATCCTCTGTCCTGGCTCCTCTTCCACTCTTTGTCCCCAGAGTCCTGTGAGGAAGTCTGAGAAGTCTGTAATGAGAAATAAATAAATAGATAATTAAAATAACTGTGAGATAGTAAGCACTTAGGACCATTTCCAAACTATTGTCATTGTAATGGTGAAGCAAAGGCCAGAAGTAAAGGATTTGCTCCAGTTCAACAAAGTGATTATGGAAACACAATGAGTGTGAAGCCACCTTAGGGAAAACAGAGACGTGGGCAGAGGGAAAAATCAAGAGCCCAGGGGAATAGGAAGCCACAGAGCCAGTGTCAAGGATCTCAGAAAGAAAGAAAGAAAAAAGACTAATGTAGAATTTTCTGAGATGTCAGTGGATTGAAGCTGCAAATCATCTCAAAGGTTTAGGTTGGTATACTTAGAAAGTACTTAACAATAGTCCCTAAAATTTTAGAATGACAGCCTGTGAGAAGATTTGCACAATTTCTAACACTAAACATACTCTGACTAGTTCCGTCCAGAGAAGTCTGTTACACATACAACCTACACATAGATCAGAGAAATGATCATCACCTTTTCTACCAATGGTAGTTAATACATTTCACAAAGAAGCACAAAAATAAGAAAAAAAGAAAAAAAAAGTAACTTGAAATAGCCAAAGAAACCAACTTGAGTATGACAGAGTCTTTGAGTGTCTTAGGAAAAGAAACATTAAATTGCATGTATTTTAAGCCACAGTTGAAAAGAACAGGATATGCGTAATGCTGAACTGCATGATATTCCTGATAAATCTCTGCTTTGGGGAAAAGTAATTACTAATGCTCTTCTGAACTTTTGGTACCTGCTATTAACCCAGTGGGAAATTTTAAATTGTAACTTACCCTGAAGTCAACCACTCATAGAAATGAATGCATTCCTCCTTCTAACAGGAATAATAACATTCCTCTATTCCTTCTCTTGAGCGATAGGGGCTGAACATTGCATATAAATAGTATGTGTATTGTTTTCCTTTAAGTATTTTCTTTTTTTGCTGTATTATTTCACTTAAACAAGTATAAAGTGGAAAAAAAATAGAGTAGGTATAATGTTTTCATTTTAAATTGTTGTTATTTTTATTTGTACTAAATGTAGAGTAAATATACTAAAGATCAGCAAAATATGTATTTGTAATCTTTTTACTTAGAACATTCACAAAAGAAGTACAAAGCAGTTTGGGTTTACTTTCAAACAATCTGTCGTCTACCCATTGCCTCTTATTCCTGGCATAATGTTTTAGAATTTAAGAAGTATGGTGATATAAATCACACTTTGGGGACAATTTTGAATTTATATATCACTTTCTTGTTGAAAACTTAGAAGAAATCTAAGGAGCTACAATTTGGATAAAATTGCACTTAGAATATCAGGCAATAAATAATTTTAGGTTTAAGTAAAAAATGTTTCTGAAATCTCAGAGTTTTATGTATGCACATGTTATTTTTATTTGTACTAAATGCACAGGTCTGAATGACTGTATTTATTCATCCCAAACTATCAAGTGATGTTCCAAATGACACTGTGAATGACTCATAACATTGTTTTGCTTTTATTTGTTTGTAAAGTAGCTAATATCAAATACATGCTCCAAAATTAATCTGTGGTATGGGCCTCTAGGTGGTGACTGATGGATGAATGAGGAAGTCACGGTTGTAGTGGAGAACCAAAGGACTGAAGTCTTGAGAAGTTTTATCTCCTAACTTGGAATTTGCAACACAGAATTAAGTATTGAAAAGGATGTTGCATTTAGGCAGTTTATAGGAACTAAATAGACAAGAAAATTGTTGTTTGTCTCAATATCTTTTCTCCCTTTTATTTATTTATAGAAATATACAAGGATGGCAGAAATATTTCTCAAGAAGTTTTGATTTAAAGTTTAAATCAATTTCTGATATATGCATGATAATGTTCATGATACAATACATCAACATGCTCAAAAGGGAGATATTACTCTGAAAGCATATACTATACTATAAAAACAGGGAAATCTTACATGGGAATGCGAATTTCTTCTCTTTTGTTTCATTATTATATAATTAATGTCATGAAATGTGTTAAACAGCAACTTTGGGAATATATCCCCAAGTTTCATAGGTACTGCTTAGGAAGTGATAAATTTGCTTAGTGCGACAAAAGACATCCTGTGATAGCTCAATAAATACTTGTTGACTTGCTGACTAAAATAAAATATTCCCTTTCTCCTGATAATTCAGTTGCTAAACAATTATTGAAAACACTCTAATTGAAATAATTCTAAAAATATGTTGCATTGGTAAAAGTCCTCTTTATAGGCAGGAATCTTCATCAAAAATTTATGGCAGTTAAATTAAGAAGCCTATAAAACAGATCAAAAAGACTACTACTTAGTGGCAATAGAAGAGAATAGGTTGTAATACAGTAATTCTATTAAGAAAATGCTAGTCTTCAAACTATTATTCTATTACTAGTGTACAAATGGGAATATCAGATTGACTTAAACATTTTACTCCTATTTATGTAATTTATGATAATCAAGACATGTTGAAAACAAGATGCTAAAAAACTGCAACATTAAAATAACTTTTAACACCCCTCAGAGTCGCCAAATGAAAGAAAAAGAATATATGCAAAGCCACGATACAATGAAACATAGTGAGGCATGAATAAATATTGGTACTTTTAAAAATTTTAAATCAACTTTATTGAGGCCTAATTTACATTTAAGAAATGGCATCCATTTTAAGTGTATGTTTTTAATGATAAAAGCATATCATATACTATATTACCTGTGTTCCTATGTACCCATCCTATCAAAGTAGAAAGCATTTTTATAACCTTCAAAACTTTTCTCATGCTTTTCCCCCCCAGTCCAAAATAATAATTGATATGTTTTCTGAGACTATACATTAATGCCCTCCTCTACAATTTCATGTAAATGGAATTGAACACTACAGATTCTCCTACCTGGTTTGTTTTGCCCAGTATTACGGGATCATAAATGCTTTGGAATGTATGAATAGTTCACAGCTTTCCACTGATAAATAGTATTCCAATATACTGAAGTTATTGTTCAGACATTCAGCTGACTCTGTCTGACTCTTTATGATCCCGTGGACCGCAGCATGCTAGTCTCTTCTGTCATCCACTATCTCCTGGAGTTTGCACAAATTCATGTCCATTATTCACAGATGCTATCTAACCATCTCATGCTCTGCTGTTCTCTTCTTATTTTGCCTTCAGCCTTTCCCAGCATCAGGGTGTTTGCCAATGAGTTGGCCCATCACATCAGGTGGCCAAAGTATTGGAGCATCAGTTTCAGCAGCAGTCCTCTCCATGAATATTCAGGGTTGATTTCCTTTAGAATTGACTGATTGATCTTGCAGTCTCTCAGCAAGGGACTGTTAACCAACACATCCACAACTAAGCATCATTTCCGCTTTGGCACAGCCATATCATTCTTTCCAGAGCTATTATTAATGACCTCCACTCTTCCCTAGTAGCATATTAGACACCTTCCAACCTTGAGGGCTTATCTTCTGGGTCCTATCTTTTTGACTTTTCATTCTGTTCATGATGTTCTTATGCAAGAATATTAGAATGAGTTGCCATTTTCTCCTCCAGTATCAGTTCAGTCTCTCAGTCGAGTATTACCCTTTGCCAAGCCATGGACTATAGCACACCAGGCTTCCCTGTCCATGACCAAATCTCAGAGCTTGCTGAAATTCATTTCCATAGAGTCATTGATGTCATCCAGCCATCTCATCCCCTGTTTCCCCTTCTCCTCCTGCTTTCAATCTTTCCACATGCCTCATTGCCCTCCTCTGCCTGCCCCCCCCCCAAAAAAAAAAATAAGGGATCAAGCGATCTAGTCCCTTGAATCTATTTCTCACTTCCACTGTATAATCATAAGGGATTTGATTTAGGTCATACCTGCATAGTCTAGTGGTTTTCCTTACTTTCTTCAATTTAAGCCTCAACTTGGCAATAAGACTATTTTTCTTATAGCCTTTATTAAATACAAGTTGGCATGAACATCTAAGAATTAATTAACAGTTAAGCAGAAGTGACTCATTTCAGCACAACATCTGTGTCTATAGGCCCTCAGAAATAATAATAGACAATTGGGTTCTTTGATAATGAAGGCAGTTGGGAAAGGTTTGTCTTCCTTTGAAACAGAAAATTTTACTTCTCTTCCTTCTGTCATGCAGAGGGCATGCATTGGCTTTCTCAGGCTTCTGTGAAAATTATCACCAGGATAATTTAGGGGAGATGTTTATGTTTACTTAAGTTTAATAGTTTGTGAGTAGCTTCAATGTAGATGAAATTTACTGAGGTTGAAAAGGTTCTCCACTTTGAAGACTCCAACTTGTCATTGAAAACTCTAACATTTTGTTTTCATTGGTGCATTTGCTCTGAAACCAAGAGGTTATCAGAGTACTAAGCTGATCAACATACCGCAAGAATGAAAAAGAGAGATAAGCTAAAAGCAGACAGCAGAGGATAAGATGGTTAGATGGCATCTCTGGTTCAATGGACATGCTGCTGCTAAGTCACTTCAGTCATGTCTGACTCTGTGCGACCCCATAGACGGCAGCCCACCAGGCTCCCCCGTCCCTGGGATTCTCCAGGCAAGAACACTGGAGTGGGTTGCCATTTCCTTCTCCAATGCATGAAAGTGAAAAGTGGAAGTGAAGTCGCTCAGTCGTGTCCGACCCTCAGCGACCCCATGGACTGCAGCCCTCCAGGCTCCTCCGTCCATGGGATTTTCCAGGCAAGAGTACTGGAGTGGGGTGCCATTGCCTTCTCCGTCAATGGACATGAGTTTGAGCAAACTCCAGGATATAGTTAAAGACAGGGAAGCCTGGTTTGCTGCAGTCCATGGGGCCACAAAGAGTGTCCCATGTCCCCATAGACATGGGGACATGACTAAGTGACTGAACAGCCAAAGCTTAAATTATAATTCAATGTTTTTTCATCACTACCTATTTTTTTTTTCTTTTTAACCAAACCATAGGTGCTGGAAAAAATGGTCAATACAGAAAACTCATACTACACACACACAGTGCACACAAGTGACAACACATTTATTTGTATCAATTGTTTAAAATTCTATACTATAGATTTTTAGAGATTAAATTTACAATATCTTAACTTCAAAAAAAAATGCTTTTAATGGAAAAAAAGAAAAAGAAAGAAAGAACAAGCTATTATGGTCAAGCATATGGTCCCATCACTTCATGGGAAATAGATGGGGAAACAGTGGAAACAGTGTCAGGCTTTATTTTTGGGGGCTCCAGAATCACTGCAGATGGTGACTTCAGCCATGAAATTAAAAGATGCTTACTCCTTGGAAGAAAAGTTATGACCGACCTAGATAGCATATTCAAAAGCAGAGACATTACTTTGCCGACTAAGGTCTGTCTAGTCAAGGCTATGGTTTTTCCAGTGGTCATGTATGGATGTCAGAGTTGGACTGTGAAGAAGGCTGAGCGCTGAAGAATTGATGCTTTTGAACTGTGGTGTTGGAGAAGACTCTTGAGAGTCCCTTGGACTGCAAGGAGATCCAACCAGTCCATTCTGAAGGAGATCAGCCTTAGGATTTCTTTGGAAGGAATGATGCTAAAGCTGAAACTCCAGTACTTTGGCCACCTCATGAGAAGTGTTGACTCACTGGAAAAGACTTTGATGCTGGGAGGGATTGGGGACAGGAGGAGAAGGGGACGACAGAGGATGAGATGGCTGGATGGCATCACGGACTCGATGGATGTGAGACTGAGTGAACTCTGGGAGTTGGTGTTGAACAGGGAGGCCTGGCGTGCTGTGATTCATGGGGTCGCAAAGAGTCGGACACGACTACTGAGCGGCTGAACTGAACTGAACTGAACTGAAGGAGCTCAAAAGGGCTTCCGAAGTGGCTCAGTGTGTAAAGAAAGTGAAAGTATAAGTCGCTCAGTCTTGTCCTACTCTTTGAGACCCATGGACTATACAGTCCATGAGATTCTCCATTCAAAAATACTGGAATGGGTAGCCATTATTTTCTCCAGGGAATCTTCCCAACTCAGGGATGGCATCAGGGTCTTCTGCATTGCAATTGGATTCCTTACCACCTGAGCTACCAGGGAAGCCTATCCACCTGTAATGCAGGAGACACAGGAGATGTGGGTTCGATGAGAGCATGGCAACCCACTCTAGTATTCTTGCTTGGTGAATCCCACAGACAGAGGAGCCTGACAGGCTATAGTCCATAGGGGTACAAAGAGTCAGACACAGCTGAAGTGACTCAGCACGCACAGGCAAGTAGCTTAAAAACTACATTTGCCAGATTGGTGACAAGGCTAGGTACATAAATCAAGTATTTTTAAAATAAATAACATTTCTAATATAGGATCTATTCTAATTTGGATATTTTACTATACAGAAGTGTATATTTTTTACAGAAGTATATTTATTTTAAATAATAATGATTCATTTGGATAATGTCATTCATATGTATGTTTAGCTTGATATTAATTATATTCTCTATTTAAATGTACATTTGAATTATAAGATTCTAGAGGCTCATCATTTATCTAGCAATAATGATAAGCAAAAATTATGGGTTAATTAAAACTATAAGAAACATTTCTACAGAATATAATTCAAAATATTCAAGCATGAAATGACAGTACTATCAGGAGGATTTCCAGCAAAATCAGTTAATTAGCCCTGAATCCACAGCTGGGTGTTGTTTTTGCTTTGGCTCCATCCCTTCATTCTTTCTGGAGTTATTTCTCCACTGATCTCCAGTGGTATATTGGGCACCTACTGACCTGGGGAGTACCTCTTTCAGTATCCTATCATTTTGCCTTTTCATACTGTTCATGGGTTTCTCAAGGCAAGAATGCTGAAGTGGCTTGCCATTCCCTTCTCCAGTGGACCACATTCTGTCAGACCTCTCCACAATGACCCGCCCGTCTTGGGTTGCCCCGCGGGCATGGCTTAGTTTCATTGAGTTAGACAAGACTGTGGTCCTAGTGTGATTAGATTGACTAGATTTCTGTGAGTATGGTTTCAGTGTGTCTGCCCTCTGATGCCTCTTGCAACACCTACCATTTTACTTGGGTTTCTCTTACCTTGGGCATGGGGTATCTCTTCACGGCTGTTCCAGCAGAGCGCAGCGGCTGCTCCTTACCTTGGATGAGGGGTATCTCCTCCCACTGCCCTTTCTGACCTTCAGCAAAAACAATACCCAGCTGTGGATGTGACTGGTGATAGAAACAAGGCCCGATGCTGTAAAGAGCAATACTGCATAGGAACCTGGAATGTCAGGTCTGTGAATCAAGGCAAATTGGAAGTGGTCAAACAGGAGATGGCAAGAGTGAACATGGACATTCTAAGAATCAGCAAACTAAAATGGACTGGAATGGGTGAATTTAACTCAGATGACCATTATATCTACTACTGTGGGCAGGAATCCCTAAGAAGAAATGGAGTAGCCATCATGGTCAACAAAAGAGTCCGAAATGCAGTACTTGGATGCAATCTCAAAAACGACAGAATGATCTCTGTTCGTCTCCAAGGAAAACCATTCAATATCACAGTTATCCAAGTCTATGCCCCAACCAGTAATGCTGAAGAAGCTGAAGTGGAACGGTTTTATGAAGACCTACACGATCTTTTAGAACTAACACCCAAAAAAGATGTCCTTTTCATTATAGGAGACTGGAATGCTAAAGTAGGAAGTCAAGAAGCACCTGGAGTAACAGGCAAATTTGGCCTTGGAATGTGGAATGAAGCAGGGCAAAGACTAATAGAGTTTTGCCCAGAAAATGCACTGGTCATAGCAAACACCCTCTTCCAACAACATAAGGGAAGACTCTACACATGGACATCACCAGATGGTCAACACTGAAATCAGATTGATTATATTCTCTGCAGCCAAAGATGGAGAAACTCTACACAGTCAACAACAAAAAAAGACTAGGAGCTGACTGTGGCTCAGATCATGAACTCCTTATTACCAAATTCAGACTTAATTTGAAGAAAGCAGGGAAAACTGCTAGACCATTCAGGTATGACCTAAGTCAAATCCTTTATGATTATACAGTGGAAGTGAAACATAGATTTAAGGGCATAGATCTGATAGAGTGCATGATGAACTATGGAATGAGGTTTGTGACATTATACAGGAGACAGGGATCAAGACCATCCCCATGGAAAAGAAATGCAAAAAAGCAAAATGGCTGTCTGGGGAAGCCTTAGAAATAGCTGTGAAAAGAGAAGTGAAAAGTAAAGGAGAAAAGGGAAGATATAGGCATCTGAACGCAGAGTTCCAAAGAAGAGCAAGAAGAGATAAGAAAGCCTTCTTCAGCGATCAATGCAAAGAAATAGAGGAAAAGAACAGAATGGGAAAGACTAGAGATCTTTTCAAGAAAATTAGAGATACCAAGGGAATATTTCATGTGAAGATGGGCTCAATAAAGGACAGAAATGGTCTGTATCTAACAGAAGCAGAAGATATTAAGAAGAGGTGGCAAGAATACATGGAAGAACTGTAAAAAAGGATCTTCATGACCCGGATAATCACGATGGTGTGATCACTAGTCTAGAACCAGACATCTTGGAATGTGAAGTCAAGTGGGCCTTAGAAAGCATCACTACGAACAAAGCTGGCGGAGGAGATGGAATTCCAGTAGAGCTATTTCAAATCCTGAAGGATGCTGCTGTGAAAGTGCTGCACTCAATCTGCCAGCAAATTTGGAAAACTCAGCAGTGGCCACAGGACTGGAAAAGGTCAGTTTTCATTTCAATCCCAAAGAAAGGCAATGCCAAAGAATGCTCCAGCTACCGCACAATTGCACTCATCTCACATGCTAGTAAAGTAATGCTCAAAATTGTCCAAGCTAGGCTTCAGCAATACATGAATCAGGAACTTCCTGATGATCAAACTGGTTTTAGAAAAGGCAGAGTAACCACAGATCAAATTGTCAACATGCGATGGATCATAAAAAAAGCAAGAGAGCTCCAGAAAAACATCTATTTCTGCTTTATTGACTATGCCAAAACCTTTGACTGTGTGGATTACAATAAACTGTGGACAATTCTGAAAGAGATGGGAATACCAGACCACCTAACCTGCCTCTTGAGAAATCTGTATGCAGGCCAGGAAGCAACAGTTAGAACTGGACATGGAACAACAGACTGGCTGTATATTGTCACCCTGCTTATTTAACTTATATGTAGAGTACATCATGAGAAACGCTGGACTGGAAGAATCACAAGCTGGAATCAAGATTGCTTGGAGAAATATCAGCACCCCCAGATATGTAGATGACACCACCCTTCTAGCAGAAAGTGAAGAGGAGCTAAAAAGCCTCTTGATGAAAGTAAAAGAGGAGAGCAAAAAAGTTGACTTAAAGCTCAACATTCAGAAAATGAAGATCATGGCATCTGGTCCCATCACTTCATGGGAAATAGATGGGGAAACTGTGGAAACAGTGTCAGACTTTATTTTTTGGGGCTCCAAAATCACTGCAGGTGGTGATTGCAGCCATGAAATTAAAAGATGCTTACTCCTTTGAAGAAAAGTTATGACCAATCTAGATAGTATTTTCAAAAGCAGAGACATTACTTTGTCGACTAAGGTTAGTCTAGTCAAGGCTATGGTTTTTCCAGTAGTCATGTATGGATGGCCACCTCATGCGAAGAGTTGACTCATAGGAAAAGACTCTGATGCTGGGAGGGATTGGGGGCGGGAGGAGAAGGGGACGACCGAGGATGAGATGGCTGGATGGCATCACGGACTCGATGGATGTAAGTCTGAATGAACTCCGGGAGATGGTGATGAACAGGGAGGCCTGGCGTGCTGTGATTCATGGGGTCGCAAAGAGTCGGACACGACTGAGCTCATAAGGGTGGTGTCATCTGCATATCTGAAGTTATTGATATTTCTCTCGGCAATCCTGATTCCAGCTTGTGCTTCTTCCAGCCCAGCATTTCTCATGATGTACTCTGCATATAAATTTAATAAGCCGGGTGACAATATACAGCCTTGAAGTACTCCTTTTCCTACTTTGAACCAGTTTGTTTTTCCATGTCCAGTTCTAACTGTTGCTTCCTGACCTGCATATAGGTTTCTCAAGAGGCAGGTCAGGTGATCTGATATTCCCATCTCTTTCAGAATTTCCACAGTTTATTGTGATCCACACAGCCAAAGGCTTTGCATAGTCAATAAAGCAGAAATATGTGTTTTTCTGGAACTCTTTTGCCTTTTCGATGATCCAGCGGATGTTGGCAATTTGATCTCTGGTTCCTCTGCCTTTCGTAAAACCAGTTTGAACATCTGGAAATTCTTGGTTCACGTATTACTGAAGCCTGGCTTGGAGAATTATTTTTTAAATATAAATTTATTTATTTTAATCAGAGATTAATTACTTTACAGTATTGTATTGGTTTTGCCATATATCAACATGAATCCACCACAGGTATACATGTGTTCTCCATCCTGAATCCCCCTCCCTCCTCCCTCCCCATACCATCCCTCTGGGTTGTCCCAGTGCACCAGCGCCAAGCATCCAGTATCATGCATCAAACCTGGACTGGTGATTCATTTCATATATGATATTATAAATGTTTCAATGCTATTCTCCAAAATCATCCCACCCTCTCCCTCTCCCACAGAGTCCAAAAGACTGTTCTATACATCTGTGTCTCTTTTGCTGTCTCACATACAGGGTTATTGTTACCATCTTTTTAAATTCCATATATATGCATTAGTATACTGTATTGGTGTTTTTCTTTCTGGCTTACTTCACTCTGTAAATAGGCTCCAGTTTCATCCACCTCATTAGAACTGATTCAACTGTATTCTTTTTAATGGCTGAGTAATACTCCATTGTGTATATGTACCACAGGTTTCTTATCCATTCATCTGCTGATGGACATCTACACTGCTTCCATGTCCTGGCTATTATGAACAGTGCTACAGTGAACATTGGGGTACATGTGTCTCTTTCAATTCTGGTTTCCTCGGTGTGTATGCCCAGAAGTGGGGTTGCTGGGTCATAAGGCAGTTCTATTTCCAGTTTTTTAAGGAATCTCCACACTGTTCTCCACAGTGGCTGTGCTAAGCTTCCTATGTGTGCCATTCACAAAGCAAATGGATGTAAGGCAAATACAACTTTGATGTGAAACACAACCTTATCTAACTTCATTTCCACATGGCAAGAGAGAGAATTCATAGACAGAAAATACTCTGCTCAAATGTTGAACAGGACAATCACTTTCTGAGATGGAAAATAGATTTCTACTGGGGTTGAATAGAGGGATGGGTAGAGAAAAGATGTTTCTCAAGCAGTGGTTAAAAAAAAAAAAAAATTAAAAAAATGATCATGGACTTCTTCGGCAGTCCAGTGATTATAACACTCCTTCCAATTGAGGGGCAAGGGTTCAACTAACATCCCATGGACCAAGCAGCACAATCAAAAAAAAGACCAAGAAAACATATGATCATGAGACACATCTGAGACAAGGATTAACATTTCAAATTATTTTCCATATACAAATTATAATCAGGATGGAATGGTGGAAAGCTTCTAAGCCTGAGTTATAAAAAATTTTCATCACTTTGAAAAAAGAAAGCAACCTTTTGGTTAGCATATTTAAAGAAAATTTTAGAAAGAAATAGAACCTAAAAAGGATAAGTAGTCAACATTTTGGAAAGGTAGAAAGAAAAGTTAGGACCATCTGTGTAGCATTAAATTTATGATCTCATTTTTAGCTGGGAGAATATGCATAAAATTGTAAATATAAATAGATACATTTGACTGTTTTGGGAAGAACATTGACTTAGAATGTAACAGTCCTGGAAATGGACAAGCTGGGGCTCTAGATTTGGAAAATATGGATAAATTCCTAGGTGCCACCTATGTGTTTCTGGAAAATCATTTATCTTACCTAATCTTCTTCTTCTTAATTTATATAATAAGGATAATGACTGTATCTACTAAGTAAAATGAATAATAATTCTCAAAATATCTTTCAAATATTGAACTTAAGCACTTAAAACGCTATAGTTTGTTACTATTTCTTAATGAAAATTATTGAATTTTCATAATTTAACCTTTATTTCATTGATAATAAGGAATAATAATAAAGTTTTTCAAACTAGCAATTGAAGTAGTCAGTGTTAATCCTGTCTCTTATACAATCTGAGACAGGGATCAAGACCATCCCCATGGAAAAGAAATGCAAAAAAGCAAAATGGCTGTCTGGGGAGGCCTTACAAATAGCTGTGAAAAGAAGAGAGGCGAAAAGCAAAGGAGAAAAGGAAAGATATAAGCACCTGAATGCAGAGTTCCAAAGAATAGCAAGAAGAGATAAGAAAGCCTTCTTCAGTGATCAATGCAAAGAAATAGAGGAAAATCAGGAGAATTCTTAATGAAAATTATTGAATTTTCATAATTTAACCTTTATTTCATTGATAATAAGGAATAATAATAAAGTTTTTCAAACTAGCAATTGAAGTAGTCAGTGTTAATCTCTAATGAAAAATTCCTATCGCTAAAGAGAAGTGTGAAACTGAGTAGAGAATGGATGGTATACTCAGTTTGTGGCCTGGAAAACATAGAAAGACAATGTTCATATTAACAAATTTTAGATGATATCCTGATTATTGGAGGAGGAAATGGTAACCCATGCCAGTATTCCTGCCTGGAAAACCCCACGGATAGAGAAGGCTGGCAGGACACAGTCCATGGGGCCACAAAGATTCAGACACGATTGACTGAATAAGCGTGTGCACGCACGCACACACACACACACACACACACACACACACACACACACATACATCCTGAAGATTAATGTAGGAAAAACTATGGAAACTGTATCTTTTTTTGAATGACACTTACAGTTCTAAAAATATTTTAATACTTTTTCATTTTATTGACTAAAACTTTAAAAATTGATGTATGAGATATTTGTCCCATTAGTTTAAGATTTATTTCAGAGACCTTGACTGTTTATTTCAGAACAATGTAGTGAAAATTTTGAAATGTTGAAATAACTGCATACTTTCAAT
>SJYT01008539.1:17514-32917 GCA_006410635.1 Cephalophus harveyi | reverse complement strand
GGATGTGAGTCTGAGTGAACTCCGAGAGATGGTGATGAACAGGGAGGCCTGGCGTGCTGCGATTCATGGGGTCGCAAAGAGTCGGACACGACTGAGCGACTGAACTGAACTGAAGCTCTGATAAAATGTTTTGGGCCAATTTTTTTTTAACCTAATCAAAGATTAGATTATCCAGACTCAGAATGAACTATAGTCAGAGAAAAGGAAGGTGTCCAGGGACATCATCCTTTTCCAGTTGTGTTGTCGCAGCCCTTCCTAAGGTTCAGTGCATATGATCCCATCATAACTTCTGTTCCAATCTGGTGATCTCCATTCATTGTAGCCTGAATCCCTCGGCTGTTTATTTCCTCATGCCCTCGTAAAGTTCTGCTGTTTCCTTGTCTGGTCAGGTTCTTCCCACCCCTCAAGGGGGAGCCCAAGTCCTGCCTTGACCACAGAGCTTCCGTGATGCCTGCAGTCTGTGGCAGCCTTGTGCAATGTAGTGTGTGTGTTAGTCGCTCAGTCGTGTCCAACTCTTTGCAACCCCATGCACTGTAGCCCACCAGGCTCCTCTGTCCATGGAATTCTCCAGGCAAGAATATTGGAGTGGGTTGCCATGCCCTTCTCCAGGGGATCTTCTCGACTCAGGGATCGAACCTGAGTTTCTCACATTGTAGGCAGTTTCGTTACCATTTGAGCCAGCGGGGAAGCCCTCACTTTTAGTACTTTACTGCTCTTGCTATTTGTATCAAAAAAAAGTTTTTTCCATTCTCCTGTGTCATTCCTGGTATCCTATGCTATCCATTCCACTATATTATCCATTTATTTTTACCCATTCTAGTGAAATGCCCTCTAAAGTCCTCTTGACTCATTAACTTACACTGTCCACAATCTGAAAACCCAGTCCTGTGGTTCTTTCAATACTTTTTTGATATCTGAAGGCTGCGAAGTTCTGCCTGTGCAGTTCCACACTAGGGTCCCTCTAATTTGCTGTCTTCTCTCTAATCCCTTTAACACTACGTGAGGAAACTACCTCTTGTCTCTATGTAAATATAATTCTATTCTTTAAGGATGCATTTTTAAAAAGAAAAAAGAAACAGTTTTTTTTCCATTTAAAATAAAATGTTTAAATCAGGAAAGAACATGGAACTATTGGAGGTTTTTAGTCTGATGTGAAGAAACAAAACTCCTATACAAAATAACTTTTAAATCAAAGCTGAGTAGATCATTTGAAAGAAATGAGTGCATTGGTTGTCAAGGATAATCTTTGAGGGAAGAAAGAACAATTGTGGTAACTTATTCAAACTGAAAGCTAAATCAAGTCATCCAGAATGTACTTTTTTTCTAACTCTTTTCTACTGGTGTTGCGGGTGGGGGTGGGGAGGAAAAGTGGGGGAGGGTAGGAATACTGAAGTCTCACTGTAGGGAAAGGCAGCCTAATAATTCCTTCAGGACGAGTAAGACACGTTTCTCGCTTAACACTGACTTGTTGGAGAATTTAGGCTGTGTGGGATCTTGGCTGTTTTGATTCAACCACCTGTGTTACAGCCCTCCCAGCTTGCCCAGGGGAGGGAGTGGTGGTGCTCTGAATAACTGAGTCTGTGAATCATGATACATAAAACTGTATTCTACCAATTACAGGGCAGCTAACATTTATGCTGCTGTTAAAAGATTCATGCTAAGTCACTTCAGTCATGTCCGACTCTGTGCAACCCCAGAGACGGCAGCCCACCAGGCTTCCCTGTCCCTGAGATTCTCCAGGCAAGAACACTGGAGTGGGTTGCCATTTACTTCTCCAATGCATGAAAGTGAAAAGAGTCATAGAGGGCTACTAAAATTTAAATCACGCTGCACTCAGGCAGGTAAAGAAAACTGTAACTTTGTTTTTCTCTAAGTGGTCCGTTATTTGCTGTTCACATGAGCCTCTGTCCTGCTGGATCACCAGAAAGAATGAAAAGAGAAGCCCCATAATTTTAGCCTAATCAAGTAAAATTATTCCAGCAAGCAGATTTTTAAAAATCTGCTTTGGGCATATGGTGGGTGCTGTGGGCCCTTGACCCTGGGCTCTCCTGTCAGGGTGGCTCTTTCCCATGCCCACTGATCTTGCCTGGTGACCCTGGAGTGTAACTGGGTGAGCGGTTATTATGGAGCCAGGGCCTGGCATCACTGGGTCCATCTCTCTGGGCTTGATCAGTGCCCCGTGGTCCTGGCATACGTGCCCTCCTGGATGTGTGCTGGCATTGTGATGCTCCTGAGGCCCACAGACGTCCGTTCACTCACTGCTTTCTACTCTCTCTCCCTGACCTTCCCTCTATCCTGTTTAAAAAATCATGCCTGTCCATTGTTGTTTCTGTTAGTGAGCAAAGCACTTAACTGGATGGCACCTTCAATTCCTCACTAACCAACTGTAGGGAAAGCTCAGCCCAATGGGTTAAGAGGATTTTGTTGATATTCATGACTCCATGCTCTAAATAGAGAACCAGACGGATGGGTGTTTGAGGTATATGGTACAGTAAGGAGAGCAGGAAGTCAGGAAGATGGGTGGCATATTGAAACAATGCAAGGCAGCTTGATATGTCTGGAGCGGTAGGTCACAACCAGTGGAACTCAGAACCTTAAGAGGGGTGGGGAGTAGGCTCAGATTGGTTACAGGGGTCTGAAAATCTACAGGAAAGCCAAGCATTATCTTTGTATTGAACAAAGAGAATGACTTAACTGTATATAGATGCTAATGAAATAAGTAAAATACATTTGCTTGAGTTCACGGTAACATTTTGGTCACATGTTTTCTCAACAAGTACAGAGTTTATTTGCCTTTGATCTATTTCTATGTTAAAGGGGACCCCCCTGCTCTAGTAAGATGGCCTTCCCAGGTGATTCAGTGGTAAAGAATCCGCCTGCCAGTGCAGAAGCCACAGGAGATGTCAGTTTGCTCCCTGGGTCAAAAAGATCCCCTGGAGAAGGGAATGGCAACCCACTCCGGTATTCTTGCCTGGAGACTCTCACGGACAGAGGAGTCTGGTGAGCTACAGTCCGTGAGGTCACCAAGAGTAAGACACACCTGAGCGACTGAGCGCAGCACACAGCTACTTAAAAATGGGAGACAAATGGCTTGGCCTAACCTAACCCACAGTGACAATAATAATAATAAAATAGCAGTAATACTTAACACTTATATGTACTTGCCACATTCTGAGCATTTTACATGTGACTCATTTAATGCTCACAACAGTAGTTTGGAGCTGTTCTGACTTTACAGACAAGGAACTATTAATATTGTGTAACTTGCCCAAAGGGCAGGCCTCTGTATTTGGTGGCAACATTGCAAACTGAAGGCAGAAAGTGAACCATGGTTTGCAAATATGATACCTTAAAAATTAAGCAGATATAACCTGAGATCTACTGAATCGAGTTTTGGTTAGAGAGAGAAGACATGGATATCTGCTTTTTGGTTTTTTTTTTTTAAAAAGCAAAAGGCTGAGGCACACCAAGTTTGAAATCTACTGTTCTATGACATTAGTCCTACAGAAAGAGCTCTGCTAAATGACAGGGAATGTGAAGGTTAATTAAATCACGGTCTCAAAATACTATGTAAAGAAGCCAGATTAATTTTATCAGGATATAAAGATTTTATTGAGCATGATATCTGTCACATTTGACTGACATTTCTGAAATTCTGTAAATTTAGCTTCATAAACATTTATATCTGGAAAGGAATTTTCTAGGTAACTGAATTTGCTCCTCTTAGTTTTCAGGTAAGGAAAAGGGACAGGAAATAGAGAGACTGGGAAAAGACACCCCCTTGTCACAAAGACTCTCCACTGAGTGACTTACTTAACATTTACTCACCATCAGGTTTGTGTTAATAACTGTGCTAAAGCCTTGTGAAAGATGTGGCCATATATACGTAAGTAATGGAAGGCCTTTTATGAGGCCAGTATTATTATGACAAAGTTAAGAAAAGGAGTTTAATCCTTTTCATGTTTACTAACTGTAACAAATATTACTAAATGGGATCTGGCAATATATAAAAATAATACATCATAAAATGATATTTATCCAAGGAATATAAGGGTGATTCAACATCTAAAAATCAATCTGTAAACCACCAGATCCAGTACAAAAAAGAAAACCAAAAGTATATAACAAACTCTACAGATGCATGAAAGCATTTAAAAAAATTCAATATTCATGATAAAAATTTTCAGAAAACTAAGAATGTTAGGGAATTTCTTAGTATAACCTTACATAAAACATATAGCTTACATCATACTTAATAGCAAAAGACTGAATGCTTTTCCACTAAGATTGGGAACAAGGTTAATATATTGCCTCTTATCACTGTTTCCAACATGAACCAGTAATAAGGCCAAAGAAAGAAAAGGTATACAGATTAGAAGGAACAAAATAAAGCCATCTTTCTTTGTGGATGACCTAATTATAAACATAAATTATATACATAGAAGATCCCAAGGAATCCACGAGACACCCACTAGACCTAATAAAGGGTTTAGCAAGATCACAGGCTGTAAGATCAATGTACAGAATCCCATTTTTCTGTACTGGCACAAAAAGAACCTATGAAATGCTTAGGTACAAGTCTAGGAAAGTCCATAAGAGCTGTATGTCACATGCTTCATAAGTCTGATTGTAAAAAAATGGGAATTAAATAAGTAGAGGATCTATTCATGTTCATGGATTGGAAGATTCAATATTGTTTAGATATCAATTCTCCCCATATTGACCAATCACTTCTATGGCTGTCATCTCCTGACCCGTTGCCCTCACTATACCTGCATAATATAAAACCCATGTTTGGAAACATTGACCTCTAAGCAGGGAGTGCCTGGAGCTCAGTCTTCTTTTTTCTGCTCTCTCTCTCTGGATGCACCATCACTCAGGCATATTTTTAATATCAGCTCCAGGGTGATGACTCCCATAATTCAGATCCTTGTCTTCTCTGAGGACTTTATTATACAATAATAGCACCACCACCAACTTCTGCATCACCTCTGCACCCTTTATTCTCCTTATCCTGCCTAATTTGACCTTGTTTACCTGACATGTTTAATCACCATGAGAAATCCATTGGCATCCTTAATATCTGAGATGGTGCTAGAATAATACCTTCTAACTGGAAAGATCAACTGCAAGTCTGCCATTCCTATATCCCCAAACTGCACTTTGTATTCTTGACCTTTTCTGATTAGATTCTCATTTTATGATCCTTGGAGAGGACAAAATACTGGATGAGAAAACAAACCTTTTTTTGAGTATCTCTCAACATATTTTTCATGATAAAATTTGGCATAAGTTTTGTATTAGCATCATAGGTGAAGAAAAATTTCCATTTATCGCTAAATTGTATAAAAATGCTATGAAATCAGCTGGTCTCAGTCTCTGTTATTACTTATCACTCCCACTCTTAAAGAAATACTAAGTCCTTCAAAATTTCCATTGTTTACAGTTAAGACTTACTCCAGGTGTGGAAACTTACTTATCTCTATCAGAGTACATCAGTTTAGGAATAATACAGGAATTTTAACAAAAACTAAACTTTTAGGCTTGCTTGGGCCAGTGTTTGAAATGTAGCTGTTTAATTAAATAGTAAACATTTGTTCTCAAATCTTCAATGTGAAATGTGAAAAAGAGACATCAGTAATATTTTATTCAGTTTTAGACAAATGTGTAACCATCTGCCCTGGACCCTTAATGAAACCTGTCACATTCACAACTTTCTCCTGTTTGGTACATTTCCTCTATATGCATAACTAGTAGCCTGATGCTATGAAAAGTCACCTTCTCTTGAGAAGTTTGAACAGGTATTTGTATTCATTATATCAGTGATCTCAAAAAAATAAAATCCAATTTTCACACATCCACCACCCCACGTTTTCTTTTTGTCATCCGAATTTTCTTTGTTAAGCAAAATAGACCTATCTGGTTATGTGTTATGGGAAGATCTAGATGGGATAGAACTTGAGTGTCAGATATCCTCTTGGGGTCCACAGGTTTGGGATGTGGTAGAGATTGACACTGTGCCCCTTGAAGAACATTCTGTTGTGGTGTCAAGGACTTGGTGGAAATGGTTTCTTAGGAAAAAATAAAAAACTTTAAATCTGGCCCAGGAAACATTTCTGGAAAAAAAAAAAAAAAAAAAAGTCCCTAATGCTTCTCCTTGCCTGACATTCAACAAGGATGGAATGAACTCTGGGTTGTCAAGGAGAAGGTGGATTCTGGCATTGTCAGCTGACCTGTCATTTCTTCCTGACATAATGGGGACAAGTCCCTTCTTCTGCTCCAGACTCACTCTTCTGCCTGGGCTGCAGGTCCTGCCCCTCCTTGGTGACTTCCCGTGCCTGCTTTCTCAGTTCCTCACCCTCTGTTGGTATTCTCCTTACTTTCGCTTCTATCCTGTTTGCTTTACAGCCAAACGCCTCAGCGTAACACCCAAACTCCTTAGCAGTAGTGGACATGCCCTGACTGTCCTGGCCTTGGCTTTGCCTCTCACCATTTCCCACTTCTCTGTGCTGATCATCCTGCCAAGTTCCAGGGCCACTCCTTTTCCATCAGAATCTCACCTCAGATATCACTTCTCCCAAGACGCCTCTGAATCACAGATCAGGCTAAGTGACTCTTGCTTATGTTGGTAGAGTATTTCAAAGATGGATTTTTCTAAGCCCACTAAATATTCTGTAGAGTTTTTTTTTTTTTTCATATATGTGTGTGCTGTGCATCTTCTGTTTGTTGTGGGATCATGTTTGAAAGATTCCTGTATAGTTTGTCTTGGTTCTGGTTTGTTCCATGCCCCAGAATTTCACCAGCCTCTCACTGGGGTCGTCTGAGATTCATGCTAAAAACTCGCTTTTCCTCAGCTCCTTCCAAACAGGGTCGGGTAGCAGCAGCCTTGCTTGGGATGGGAGGTAGGGACAGGCCTGCCCCAATCCCCAGGACCACCCTCTTCCTGACAGAATTCTGATTTGGAGACAGAGTGTTCTCCACCTTCATTAAATCCCAGTCTAGACTGTCTGTTTAAGATGAAGGTTGACAAGTAGTGTGTTTGTAAGAAGCACTCAGAAGCTAATGACAGGCCCTGGGGCAGCATTAATGGCAATTTAACATAGAAATTGCCTGAGGCCACATCTCGCATTGTTAGCGTCCTCTGTGGGATGCAACATGCCCATGCCCAAGATAGTGCTGGCTCACGTGCGCTTGGAAGTTCATGTGTGACACCTCCACCGGATTAGCATGTGCCAGTTATTGATGGCTTACACCTCTTGAACCACTAGACTCCAAACTTCTGTCTATTTTATGGCTGTTGGATGCATTTAACACGTTTTCCTCTAGGAACCATGTTATGTGTGGAGTGGTAGCTCCTGGCAGCTCAGTGAACATGCTATGCAATATTGAGACAGACATAGATAGGACTTGTGCATTTTTAAAGTTACATCAATATACAAATGTAAAGTGGTCTTATTTAGATAATATTTCTGTAAGAAATACTTCCAGCTTTACATCCTGAAATTCTAAGAAATTTCTTCCACTGTTGAAAAGAAACTAGAGTTTTCCAGCTCAAAATAATACTGATTGCTCTTGAACCTTGAGGCACAAGTATTTTGGTGAAAACCTCAGTAAAGTATGTGGGTTTTATCTGTTATATGGAAGATGTATGGTAGCTTCATTTTGAAAGACTTCATTTGAAAAGACTTAATTGGAAACCCATTACACTAATTCTCATGAAGGAATTTTCATTAAGAGAGTTCTGGGAACCCTTGTAGGGATACCAGTTAAACTCAAGTTTCTAGAAATTGTGCTAAACCTAACTGGTGTAAAACAAAGTCTGTTATCCAGGTAATGTCTCTCGTGCATTGCTGCCTGAGGCCTTTTGTTGACACTAAACAGCACTGGCTGTTTAGCCCTCTCAGAGCTGAGAGTCTCTGTCGGGAGATCTTTTGGGGTGGGGAATTTTCCGCTTCTTCTCTGGCGCAGTGTGAATCGCGTAGATAATTGTCAAACAGTTGGCCGGGTTGGAAACTGTCACCAAGTCTGCACTAATTATTTCTTAGGGGAAGATGAGTAGTGATTGTGACCATCAGTTACTGTTATTTTGTTTAAGATATTTGCAAAGTCACCATCTCTTTAGTGTTTGATATGAGAAGGTTATTCATGTTGGATTTTAGCGACAAGGGAATAAGAGGAGGGACTGCTGCTGGAAGCTGGGAGGATGATAGAAGAGCTGAGGGGAATAGCTCTGGGGTATAAGCAGGGTCCCTGAGTTGAGCTGACTGCAAAGAACGAGTTGAAGTCTTGTGTAGCAGTCGTCTGGTGAGGTTGACATAGTACTCTCTGAAATTTAAGGTCCTCAGTTAATTTCTTCTACAAAGATCTCTTGAATGTTTCATATGGATGATGTTATGCTCTAAGTGTTAGGACTGTTGGTGGTGTTGTTCAGTTGCTCAGTCATATCTGACTCTTTGCGACCCCATGGATGGCAGCAGACCAGACTTCCCTGTCTTTCATCATCTCCCACAGCTTACTCAAACTCATGTCCATTGAGTTAGTGATACCATCCAACCATCTGGTCCTCTGTCGTCCCCTTTTCCCACCTTCAGTCTTTCCCAGCATCAGAGTCTTTACCAGTGAGTCAGTTCTTCATATCAGGTGGCCAAAGTATTGGAGTTTCAGCCTCAGCATCAGTCCTTCCAAAGAACACCCAGGACTGGTCTCCTTTAGGATGGACTGGTTGGATCTCCTTGCAGTCCAAGGGACTCTCAAGAGTCTTCTCCAACACCACAGTTCAAAAGTATAAATTCTTCAGCGTTCCCCCTTCTTTAGAGTCCAATTCTCACATCCATACATGACTACTGGAAAAACCATAGCTTTGACTAGAAGGGACCTTTGTTGGCAAAGTAATATCTCTGCTTTTTAATATGCTGTCTAGGTGGGTCATAACTTTTCTTCCAAGGAACAAGCGGCTTTTAATTTCTTGACTGCAGTGATTTTGGAGCCCAAGTAAATACAATTTCTCACTGTTTTCATTGTTTCCCCATCTCTTTGCCATGAAGTGATGGGACTGGATGCCATGATCTTCATTTTTTGAAAATTGAGTTTTAAGGCAGCTTTCTCATTTGCCTCTTTCACTTTTATCGAGAGGCTCTTTAGTTCAACTTTGCTTTCTGCCATAAGGATGTGTTATCTGCATATCTGAGGTTATTGATATTTCTCCCTGCCATCTTGATTCCAGCTTGTGCTTCATCCAGCTTGACTTTTCACATGATGTACTCTGCATATAAGTTAAATAAGCAGGGTAACAATATACAGCCTTGACGTACTCCTTTCCCAATTTGGAACCAGTCTGTTGTTCCATGTCTGGCTCTAACTGTTGCTTTTTGACCTGCATACAGATTTCTCAGGAGGCAGGTAAGATGGTCTGATATTCCCATCTCTTTAAGAATTTTCCATTCTTTTCTGTGATCCACACAGTCAAAGGCTTTAGCGTAGTCATTGAAACAGAGTAGATGATTTTCAGGAATACTCTTCCTTTTTTGATGATCCAACAATGTTCACAATTTGATCTCTGGTTCCTCTGCCTTTTCTAAATGCAGCTTGAATATCTGGAAGTTCTCAGTTCACATACTGTTGAAGCCTATCTTGAAAGATGTTAAGCATTACCTTGCTAGCATGTGAAATGAACACAATTATTTGGTACTTTGAGCATTCTTTGGCATTGCCTTTCTTTGGGATTGGAACGAAAACTGACGTTTTCCAGTCCTGTGGCCACTGCTGAGTTTTCCATATTTGCTGGCAAACTGCATACAGCACTTTCACAGCATCATCTTTTAGGATTTGAAAAAGCTCAGGTGGAATTCCATTACCTCTACTAGCTTTGTTCATAGTGATGCTTCCTAAAGCCCACTTGACTTAGCAATCACAATGTCTGGTTCTAGGTGAGTGATTACACCATCATGGTTATCTGGGTCATGAAGATCTTTTTCGTATAGTTTTTCTGTGTATTCTTGCCACCACCTCTTAATATCTCCTCCCTCTGTTAGGTCCATCACCTAACAGAAACCTAATGATTTCTGTCCTTTATTGTGCCCATCTTTGCATGAAATGTTCCCTTGGTAGCTCTACTTTTCTTGAAGAGATGTCTAGTCTTTCCCATTCTGTTGTTTTCCTCTGTTTCTTTGCATTGTCCACTTAGGAAGGCTTTCTTATTTCCCTTTGATATTCTTTGGAAGTCTGCTGTAACCAGGAGCAAAACAGGTGGAAATCTCTATTCTCATGTCCAGGAGGGAAAGACAATTTCATAAATAAACAGATTGATGTCAGTTAACAGTGGCAATACCCCCATCCAAGGGCAAAAGAGAAGCCTCAGCAGGACGGTAGGAGGGGAGAATTCATATTTACAATCAAACCCCATTCTCACCAGAGATGCTCAGGGGGCTCAAACAAACCTGTGTGCACCAAGACCCAGGGATCCCACAGAGACTGAGACAGAACTGTGTTTGATCATCTCCTGTGGAGGTACAGGTCAGCAGCGGACTACCACAGGGACAAGGGCTCTGGGTGCAGCAAACTTGGGTATGGCATAAGCCCTCTTGGAGGTGGTCACCATTAACCCCACCTTAGAGCTGCCAGAACTTATACAGGGGTGGGGAATAGACTCTTGGAGGGCACAATCAGAGCCTTGTGCACCAGGACCCAGGAGAAAGGAGCCGTGACCCCACAAGAGGCTGACCCAGACTTGCCTGTGAGTGTCCAGGAGTCTCCAGTGGAGGCATGGATTGGTAGTGGCCTGCTGCAGAACTGGGGGCACTGAGTGTAGCAGTACATGCATGGGATCATTGGAAGGAGGTAACCATTATCTTCATTACCTCCATCATAGTTTGATCCCAGGTAAATAGCAGGGAGGGAACACAGCTCCACCATCAATAGAAAATTTGATTAAAGATTCACTGAGCATAGCCCTGCCCATAAGAACAAGACCCAGTTTCCCCCTCAGTCAGTCTATGCTATCAGGAAGGTCCAATGGGGGCAGACAGACTGAAAGCCACAATCACAGAAAACTAACCAATCTAATCACATAGAACACAGCCTTGTCTAACTCAGTGAAACTATGAGCCATGCCATGTAGGGCCACCCAAGATGCACAGGTCATGGTGGAGAGTTCTGACAAAATGTGTTCCACTGGAGAAAGGAATGACAAACCACTTCAGTATTCTTGCCTTGAGAACCCCATGAACCGTATGAAAAGGCAAAAAAGATAGAACACTGAAAGATGAACTCCCCAGGTTGGTAGATGCCCAATATGCTACTGGAGATCAGTGGAGAAATAAGTCAAGAAAGAATGAAGAGACAGAACCAAAGCAAAAACAACACAGCCAGCTGTGGATGTGATTGGTGATGAAGCAAGGTCCAATGCTGTAAAGAGCAATACTATATAGGAACCTGAAATGTTAAGTCCATGAATTAAAGCAAATTGGAAGTGGTCAAACAAGAGATGGCAAGAGTGAACGGTGACATTTTAGGAATCAGCAAGCTCAAATAGACTGGAATGGGAAAATTTAACTCAGATGACAATTATATCTACTACCGTGGGCAGGAATCACTTAGAAGAAAAGGAGTAGCCATCACAGTCAATAAAGAGTTAAAAAATACAGTACTTGGATGAAATCTTAAAAACGACAGAATGATCTCTGTTCATTTTCAAGGCAAACCATTCAATATCATGGTAATCCAAGTCTATGCCCAAGTAATGCTGAAGAAGCTGAAGGTGAACAGTTCTATGAAGACCTCCAAGATCTTCTAGAACTAATACCCAAAAAAGATGTTCTTTTCCAACCAAATAGCATATTAAAAAGCAGAGACATTACTTTGCCAACAAAGGTCCGTCTAGTCAAGGCTATGGTTTTTCCAGTGGTCATGTATGGATGTGAGAGTTGGAATGTGAAGAAAGCTGAGTGCTGAAGAATTGATGCTTTTGAACTGTGGTGTTGGAGAAGACTCTTGAGAGTCCCTTGGACTGCAAGGAGATCCAACCAGTCCATCCTAAAGGAGATCAGTACTGAGTGTTCATTGGAAGGACTGATGCTAAAGATGAAACTCCATACTTTGGCCACCTCATGTGAAGAGTTGACTCACTGGAAAAGACCCTGATGCTGGGAGGGATTGGGGGCAAGAGGAGAAGGGGACGACAGAGGATGAGATGGCTGGATGGCATCACCGACTCGATGGACATGAGTTTGGGTAAACTCTGGGAGTTGGTGATGGACAGGGAGGCCTGGTGTGCTGCGGTCCATGGGGTTGCAAAGAGTCAGACATGACTGAGTGACTGAACTGAACTGAATTTTAATTTAATTGATTTAATTTTATGGGAGTTTAGTTGGTCTACTTCTGCTTCATTGACTATGCTAAATCCTTTGACTGTGTGGTCACAACAAACTGTGGAAAATTCTTCAAGAGAGGGGAATACCAGACCACGTTGCCTTCCCCTGAGAAATCTGTATCAGGTCAAGAAGGAACAATTATTTCTGGACATGGAACAATGGACTGGTTACAAATTTGGACAGCAATATGTCAAGGCTGTATATTGTCACCTTGCGTATGTAACTTATATGCAGAGTACATCATGTGAAATACCAGGCTGGATGAAGCACAAGCTGAAATCAAGCATGCCAGGAGAAATATCAATAACCTCTGATATGTAGACAATACCACCCTTATGGCAGAAAGGGAAGAGGAACTAAAGAGCCTCTTGATAAAAGTGAAAGAGAAGAGTGAAAAAGCTGACTTAAAACTCAACATTCAGATAACTAAGGTCATGGCATCTGGTCCCATCACTTCATGGCAAATTGATGGGGAAACAGTGAAAACAGTGATAGACTTTATTTTCTGGGGCTCTAACATCACTGCAGATGGCAACTGCAGGCATGAAATTAAAAGATGCTTGCTCCTTGGAAGAAAAGCGATGACCAACCTAGACAGCATATTAAAAAACAAAGGCATTACTTGCCGTATAGTCAAAGCTATGGTTTTTCCAGTTGTCATGTATGGATGTGAGAGACTCTAAAGAAAGCTGAGCCCTGAAGATTGATGCTTTTGAACTGTGGTGTTGGAGAGGACTCTTGAGAGTCCCTTGAAGTGCAAGGATATCAAACCAGTCAATCCTAAAGGATATCAGTCCTGAATATTCATTGGAAAGACTGATGCTGAAACTGAAGCTCCAGTACTTTGGCCACCTGATGTGAAGTACTGACACACTAGAAAAGACCCTGATGCTGGAAATGATTGAAGGCAGGAGGAGAAGGGGATGACAGAGGATGAGATGGTTGGATGGCATCATTGACTCCATGGACATGGGTTTGATCAAGCTCCGGGAGTTGGTGATGGACAGGAAGCCTGGTGTGCTCTGGTTCATGAGGTTGCAGAGTCAGACATGACTGAGTGCCTGAACTGAACTGAGTTGATTTACAATGTTATGTTAGTTTCAGGTGTACAGCACAGTGAT
This sequence comes from Cephalophus harveyi, assembly GCA_006410635.1. Taxonomy (NCBI): domain Eukaryota; kingdom Metazoa; phylum Chordata; class Mammalia; order Artiodactyla; family Bovidae; genus Cephalophus; species Cephalophus harveyi. The sequence continues at coordinate 19,428 of SJYT01008539.1, read as the reverse complement.
CCAGTTATACATATACATGTATCTATTCTTTTTCAGATTCTTTTCCCATTTAGATTATTTAGCTTCCCAAGGACATAAGCTTTGCTCATCAAATTTCCAATCATAGTATTCCCCCCTTCCCCAGGAGTTTAGGTGACATGTAAGGGTCTCGCAGTTTCCCCATTATTTCACAATGGACCTCCCTTTTATATTTCAATCTGTGACATACTGACTCGAGTGCAGGAAGACTGTCATCCAGAAAGCCGATCCCATAAGAAAATGCACTGCCATCTGTCCCCCACATTTGGAGAATTGATTTAACATCCTGGCATATCTCTGCTCTTCATGGATGAAATAGCCAAGGAACTAGATGTCCTCACCTCTTCCCAGAAAATGGAGACAGTCAGTAGCCCTCTGTCCCAAGGCCTCAAAGGGGTCTGGATGCCAGGCCACTGTCTCCACTGCCACCACAGTGGTGCTAATATCCTAGTTAATGCCATCATTCCCTCCTTTATGGCCTGTCCAACTCCTTGCTGTCAACCTGGACTTCGGCTGGCCTGGGTGGCTTGCCTGGTGGGGTAACACTGGCCTTTGACCCTGAGGTTTGACCCCCCTCAGTGGGCTCACTGTGTCAGGCATGTGGTTGTGGACAGTGCTGTTTTTGGCCTTTATGGTGTGTGGAGCTGCTTGGAGGGGCCAGTTGGGTCCTTCAAGCACAGATGGCAGAAGGAAAGGTATGGGGAGACCTGCTGCGATTCCAAGTCATGTTTCACAGCTTCATTTCCAAGGAGCAACAGAAACAGAACCACATTTGAAAACCATCACCCCTGGCTTCTCTACTGATATGTCAGCCTCTTCAGTCAACCTCGACCCCATGATATGTGTCTCCACGATGTTTTCTGGCTCTCAGAGCATCCAGCTTACTGGGGTTAAACCTCTGCAGGATCTTTCTAGCTGGACATTTGAAAGTCAGGGAAATGATTACATCTGAGGCTAAAAAATCCACTCGACGTTATATCAGCTTGAAAAATGGAAAATACAGAATTACAAAATCTCAAAACCAGACATCTCTATCATCATCTAAACTTGTCTTAAAGATTAAAAAGTAATTCCAAAGACTCGAAATGACCTACTTTATCATGATCATAAAAAGATGTGCTGACATGTCTGGGCTCAAAATAGGACTGGATGGCAAATAATTTGTGATCACATTGGAATATTCCCTTATTTAGACCTATTTTATTGAATACCTTACTGTTATTAGCATTTTTATGAAAATAATTCTAGATGCTGTTAAAGGAACATTTAAACTATTTCAACATCTCTTACTTCTATCATTAGGTGATGTAGAACCAGTGTGAATTAGGTGCTTAAAAATTTAGTATGGATGTGGTTAGGTGTGTTAGAAAGGGGCTTGGATGCACTGAGATAGTTTGTTTAAGATTCAATAGACTAAATAGCCTCCTCTCCCAAATACACACACACACACACACACACACACACACACACACACACTCTTTTCTCTGGAGGTAGAGGTGGGAAAAAGGAAAAGAGGCAAATATTTGCTTACAAACATGTAATCATTAACTATTTTAAAAAACACCATATTCTAGAGGTTTCTGATTTAGGTAGTCAAGAAAATTAGAATCATTCACACTAGAAATCCTAAAGTTAAAATCACAATTATTTGACACCTCATTAGTAAGGCACTTTTTTTTTAGTATTTTACTATTTTATTTAGTATTCAGTATTTTTATACACTAGCCAATATCATCTGATAATTTCACATGCTGAATGTATTCCCTGTGCTGTGCATCACCCCCTTGTATCTGATTTTATACCCAGCAGTTTCTTCCTCTTCATCCCCTTCCCCTATTTTACCCCTACCCCTTTCCCTACTGGGCCACTAGTTTGTTCTCTGTATCTGTGTGTCTG
>SJYT01008539.1:0-17349 GCA_006410635.1 Cephalophus harveyi | reverse complement strand
CCCCCCCCCCCCCCCGCCCAAGAATTTCACTATTCTTGCTAGAGGCACTGATGAATGGCTGATGTGGAGCCTTCTGAAAGGCATGCAGTACTTAGAAAATAAAACAAAAAAATTTGGTGGAGAAGAGATTGTTTATGCTTTTCTTTTTCTGCTCACTTAAGGACAACATTTACTTTGGAGAGATCAATATTCCTGAACTGCAAACTTTGTAGAAGCTGAAGAAAATGGTCCTTGTCAAGCTGAAATGTTAGTTAACCCTCTCTCTGCTTTGCTATCCCAACCCACCCTCTCTGCCTCCTTAGAAAACATGAGCTGGGTCTGGGCTCCTGAGAGATCAGTGCAGGGTGGGAATATCTGCTGAGGCTGCACCTGAGTCAGATTTTGAATGCTTGGTTGATAGTAAGAGGATGCAAAATGACATAAACTAGAACATTATCTAACATCATACACAAAAATAAACTCAAAGTGGATTAAAGATCTAAATGTAAGACCAGAAACTATAAAACTCCTAGAGGAAAACACAGGCAAAACACTTTCTGACATAAATCATTGCAGGATTCTCTATGACCCACCTCCCAGAGTAATGGAAATAAAATCAAAAATAAACAAATGGGACCTAATTAAACTTAAAAGCTTTTGTACAAAGGAGGACATCCTTTTAAAAGCCATTGATAGCTTCAGAGGGCAGAAGGAAAAACATTGAAAATGTAAACACAAAAAAAGGTTCTAGAATCACTGACCTGACAGCACTGTTTTCTCTCTTGGTAGTGAAGTTGCTTATTCTGAATAATGTGTATCTACTAGTCTGGCGACTTAAACAAAGGATTTTGAGGCTGTAAAAGGAGTATTTAGAATGTACTTAGTTGAGATGGCGTTTCTAAACATTTAGGCTCAGTCATCTTGCAGACAATTCGTGATGAGGGCCTCTTTGGCCTTGCTGAAGAGTGTTGAGGAAGAGAGGACACATTTTTGCTAGAAATTCAGCTCTGAGGGCACTTATTTTTAGTAACATAGTCTGAGATTATTACCTTCAATTATCGTGAAATTCAAAGTGTGCATAAATCTCTTTGTGATCGTATAATACATTGTAAACTAGTACATGTGCATTGCAATACAAGTATTTTTTATAAATGTTATGTGGCCATTTTAAAAACTCCACATTTGCAAGAGATTTTCTCTTTTTCTATACTGATTAAACTCTAAGTTGTCAAAGTCACATCTACATTTTCTTCTACTCAGAGAGTTTTCCTGAACTATCTGTTTTCACCTTTAGAAAATGAAATTTGTTAACGAGACCAGTCCTGTTGTCTACAATTCAAATGGCTGTACTAATGTTGATAATGCTCTTTACTTGATAACTTGTTATCTTGCAGTTTCTAATTGTGAGCTCTCTAAGCCTGGCAAGGTCTCTTTTTGGGAAAATTCCTGCTGTCATTCTTTGAGGGAAATTTCCATATAATTCTGGATGGTTGAAACCAGGTAGAAATAGTGGGAAAGAGTGCATTCTTAGCTAGAGTGAAGAATTTTTTTCCCTAGAACACCTTGATCTATGTTGTAAAAACTTGTAGTGTCCACAGTAAATCCCTGAGGCAGAGGACTGGGGTCCAGGTGCCTGCGTGGCCTCTGAGAGGTGTGGGTACTGGCATCTGATAGCTTTATACAAAGGCAGGGGGTGTGCTCCGTGACTCCAGGTCGTGGACCATGACAACATCACACTGGGTAAGAGAGCGTTGCTGTTTGCCTGCTGAGGCTTTTCTATCTTGAGAGTGCCTTGCTGACAAGTTCAAAGGCATATTTTGCCCGTAAGCTCAGGTGACTCCTGGGTGGCAACTTTGCACATAAAATAAAGCAGAAAATTCAGCAATTAAGCCACTGTCATCATTCAAACTGGATAATTTCAGACAAAAATAAACGAAGGTGGGTTTTTAGAAGTGGCTTGATTTTTTAAATATTTTTAATATAAATATATTTATTTTAATTGGAGGCTTATTGCAATATTGCATTGGTTTTGCCATACATTGACATGAATCCGTAAAGTGGCTTGATTTTTTTTAAATGAAAGTTTGGGTATTAGTCATCTGTTGCTACATACAGATTACCCAAACATTTAGCAACTTAAAGCAACAAACCCTGCTGCAGAGTTTCTAGGAGCAGGGAATCTAGGAAGGTTCAGCTGGTACCTCTGGCTCAGGCTCTCATGTGCTGCAGTTAAGGTCAGTCAGGGTGCAATCAAGGTTGGTCAGGGTGCAGCCTGTGAGGCCCTCTTCCAGGCTCACCCATCTCCTCCTTTGCTGGTGCAGGCTGGCTGCTGGCTGGAGACCTCAGCTCCTTCCTTTGGGTCCTTTCCTTGGGACAACTTGCAGCCCAATGGCTGGCTCCCCTCGGGGACCAGGGGTACCCAGGATAGAAGCCCCCAAGAGGAATCCTGGTACTTTCACTGTCTCTGGTCACTCAGAGCCCCAGGTCCAGCCCACTCGTGGGAGCAGGGGATCACATATGTATGGATGTGAGAGTTGGACCATAAAGAAAGCTGAGTGCCAGAGAATTGATGCTTTTGAACTGTGGTGTTAGAGAAGACTCTTGAGAGTCCCTTAGACTACAAGGAGATCCAACCAGTCCATTCTAAAGGATATCAGTCCTGAATATTCGTTGGAAGGACTGATGCTGAAGTTGAAGCTCCAATACTTTGGCCACCTGATGCTAAGAACTGACTCACAGGAAAAGACTCTGATGCTAGGAAAGATTGAAGGCAGGAGGAGAAGGGGACAACAGAGGATAAGATGGTTGGATGGCATCACCAGCTCGATGAACATGAGTTTGATCAAGCTCTGGGAGTTGGTGATGGACAGGGAAGCCTGGCATGCTACAGTCCATGGGGTCACAAAGAGTCGGACACGACTGAGTGACTGAACTGACTAACCCGCTGGGTCATCCCTGCCTCTCCTTAAGCATTTGGGACTTTGTGATAAATAATGGGAACTAAAGGCTCTGCCCTGAGAACCCAGGATTGGGCTCATTTCTCCTTTTTCAGAGTTAGTGTTTGGGAATGTCCTCAGTGTACACATTTCCAGTGTGAATGATTTGATACCTTACAGAATGAGATTATATAAAACCAAAACAGTGACAAGCATCCTGTGGAAGGAATGTTCTGTCCCCCTGAGCCCTCGATGGTTTCTTGGGGACAAGTCAGACAGGTGAGGATGCAGAGTGGAGGCTGCCAGATTTCCTGGTGGAGATGCAGAAGCAGGACGAGCTCACAAGCTCCAACCTCAGCCTGGCTGTGCTTCCTACTCTTGCTGCTTTGTCAGGTGTAGAGAGAATAAACACAGGATCTGTGCAAGGAGGGTGGTGACACTGAGAGGTAATGCATGCGGGGCGGTGCTGGTGTGAGCTGACACTGACGTGAACTCACATCATGTGTCCTGGGCACGTGTCTCCAGAGTAATCTGTCTGAAATGTCTTCTTTTCCTCGTGGTCAGGGACTAGTTATGTCAGCTCCACATTCTCTCTGATGAACGTTCATCCCCACACTTCTCCATCCTGTGAATCTCTTCAATGGACCAGCAAGTGAGTGGGGCCTTGAGCCTGGGAACCTGTCTTGTCAGACAAGGTGCCTGAGATAACTGGGGTTGAGCCCGGCTGCAGAGCTTTTGACAAAGCCTTTTTTCTCTCATCTTTCCCTTCAGTCTCACCTCTCCTTCCACCCACAGCCTCCCCCGAGCACCTCCTGTGCTCACAGTCCATCGCCCCGCGTCTTTGCAGCACTTTTCATCTGTGACGGATTTCGTGCCTCCTTCCAGGGGTGCTGGTGCTGCCTCCTGGTTAGGTGATGGGAGCAGGGACTGTGCACGGTCATTCGCCAGTTCTCACCATGCTCCACGTGATGATGGACATAGATGGATGTGGCTGTGTTTTCTTCCTAACAGAAGATGCGCTGGGGCCACATGGCCGCCAGATGCCTTGATGCCAGAGGCCACCATCACCATCACTAATGCCCCCTTCTCTCCCCACAGCCTGCGCCTTCCAGTACAACAGGCTCTCCTTTGTCTACCTCACCTACTCCCTGTTCTTGGAACCGACTAAAGCCACCATGCAAGGTAAGAGCCCCTTGTTCTCTGCTCCAGGGCGGGGTGCATCTGGGGGTCCCCAGGGTGTCATTATCGGATGGGAGGGATGCCAGTCCAGTGGGGAGCTGGGGTGATGACATGTTTCTGTCACTCGCAGTTGTTTTCCCGTACATGTTCCTCAGCAGGCCTGCATTTGTAGGTTTGCAGAGGGTCTGGAAGGTTCTGGAACTCAATGTGTGGTCATGAAAATGAAGCAGATCTGCAAGTTCTCTGTGCTGGGAGTAGGCAGTGGGAAGTGCAACTAGGACAGGAGCTGGAGGCTTGGGGAGGAAGCTGGCAGTCGTGGCTGTTTCACACGTCAGCTGGGATCTGACACGTGTGCCTCAGTCAGTTACAGAAAGACACAGATTCCAGTTCTGGTCTTTCAAGCGTGTGATTGCAAACCTGTAGCTCCTTCGCCGTTGCTCTTCAGGAACCTGAAGATGTACAGAGAAATAGTGACTGTTTCCTGAGGCTCCAATGAGGAAGCAGGTCTGGTTTGAAGTTCTTACACAAAGAGAGAAATTAAACTGTGCTGAGTTAATCGAATTAATTGGTTTTTGAAATGATGCTGTTACAGGAAATCAGGACTGTGTCCCACGTCTTAGGTGAGAATGATGGCAGTGTGTTTACAGCAAAAGACAGCAAGTCAGGTTTGACGGAATGGCTGTGGCTCCATGGTACCAGCTCACAGTGCTGACTTCTCAGGAAAAGCAGTAAAGTCCTGGTGTAAACAGAGCAGTAAATCATGACTCCATCTTTCCCGTTCTCCCCCAACTGTTAAATTGATTGTTCATCCTGATGGTTAGGACTGCAGATGCTCTGTTGGTTTTCCTGCCTTAGGAAGAATCTAAATAATAGCTCTTCTAATTCACTTAAATCTTAATACACACTGTGAAGAAGGGCTACAGAAATGTGAGTCTATACAGATCCTTATCAGACCAAAAATATGTTGTTTACATGACCCCACCCACCCTAGTCTCCTTCCTAGAGTCCAAAATAAATAAAGACATTTAAATATCATAGCTTCTGGCCTCAGAACCAAGATGATAATACACAGGTAACTCCTACCTCATAGCTGGGAGCTCATGTATTAAAGAAAGGTTTCACCTCTAGAATTAAGTGCTTTAGAAATGAGTACCTGTTTGTCCTCAATTAAATGATCTGCTGCTTTTCTGTCAGGGAGTCCCCAGTTTTATCTGGAACCAGGTCACAGGGTTTCCTTGTCACACTCAGTGATGATGCCTGGCTTTGCTTCTTCCCAAGTGACCCAGCCCCGCTCTGCCCGGGGCCTTGTCTCTGTTGGGGTGGGCGTGTGTGACATGGCCCTCATCTCTGCCCAAGCACAGAACCAGTGATTCGGTCAGGAAACACATAGGTAAAGCATGAGATCAGATATGCAGAGCAGCTTCTGTGTGTGGGAAGAAATGTCTGAATCCCCAGAATGTCGCAGTTGTCTGCCCCCCCGCCACTCCCACCCCCCAGACACACACCCCACCCCCCAGGGGCCAAGAGACCAGCAGCTCAGAGGGAGCCCACAGGCATCTTTCCAGATGGTACCTGGGGACAGGGCTTGGGGTTGTGTGTCCTGTCCTCCTGTCCTTCCTGTGTTTCAGCACTGAGAGGCATGGCCGAGACTCATAACCTTATCTATTTGCTGTGTCTGGAATCACACAGGGACTGGAGGGAGGGAGGCCCCACGTGGTCTATTATGAACTCATAGGACTCACAGTCTGGCAGTTCTACGTCTGTGATTGGAGGCACCTAAGCCAGGTGTTTCTGGTGGGGCCACAGTCCAGGGTTCAAGCCACGTGGTCCAGGAAGATGCCTGTGTGGCATCCACACAGATGGTGGTGGACCTGGTGGACCTGGAGGGGTGGTGCCCTGCAGCTTTGCAGGGTCTCCGGGTCACACACATTTGGCCTTTCAAGTTCCTGTTGACACACATTTCTCACAAATGGGTAGGAAGGTCCAGTGTCATCTGGGAGAGAACTCTAGGGCATTTGCTCTGCCTACCATACAGGGCCTCTGCCACATGGACACACACACACGTGCATGCATATACATATACACACACACACACATATATATATACACCCACATATGCACACACACATCCCCCACATATATACACACACATGTACATGCACACACACATAAACACTTGCACACGCATGCACATGCCCCCACATGCACACATACCCCCACATATACAGACACAGGTGGGCACGCACAGTCAGGGCTCAGAGGATGGGAACCCTTAGTAAGTCAGTATGTAAACTGCTTCTCCTTTCTCCTTGGATTTCTCAGCAGGAGTCAGATGTCAGTGTAGGTCAGGCTCAGGATGGTCTCAGCGAAGCCCATCTCCCTGGGCTGGGAATATCCACCCTCCCAACTCTTGGCTCTTCTGACATTCTCCTTGTCCCCCGTCCACTCTGGTCACCCCAGAGGCTGAGCCAGAGCCCACTTTAGTGCAGTTATTTATGGAATCCCTCCTTATGCACCACCTTGAAGATGGCAAGGGTTTTGCTCTTTTGTTCATGACTGTGTTTCCAGGACCACGGACAGTGCCTGGTGTCTAGCCATCTGTCCATCAATATTTACAGAATGAATGAATGAGTGCATTTGTTTCCAAAGTCTAGAGTTCCTGGCATCTAGGAACTCAGCCCTAATCCTCTGCTTCCCCGGGCCTCCACGAGAGCCAACGTCGCAGGACAGTTGATTACTCACACCTGTCTCTCCTCTGGGGACAGAAACTCAGGGACAGGGTAATAGGTCCTGGGAGTTTGCTACTTTAGATTTACTGGGTATTAGGGGATTATGAGTAATTGAAAAAATCAGAATGTTGTATGCTTTCCTTACAACGTGAGGGATTTTATTGATGCCTCAGATATGCAGATGACACCACCCTTATGGCAGAAAGTAAAGAGGAGCTAAAAAGCCTCTTGATGAAAGTGAAAGAGGAGAGTGAAAAAGTTGGCTTAAAGCTCAACATTCAGAAAATGAAGATCATGGCATCCGGTCCCATCACTTCATGGGAAATAGATGGGCAAACAGTGGAAACAATGTCAGACTTTATTTTTGGGGGCTCCAAAATCACTGCAGATGGTGACTGCAGCCATGAAATTAAAAGACACTTACTCCTTGGAAGAAAAGTTATGACCAACCTAGATAGTATATTCAAAAGCAGAGACATTACTTTGCCGACTAAGGTCCGTCTATGTGAAAAAGTTGGCTTAAAGCTCAACATTCAGAAAATGAAGATCATGGCATCCGGTCCCATCACTTCATGGGAAATAGATGGGCAAACAGTGGAAACAATGTCAGACTTTATTTTTGGGGGCTCCAAAATCACAGCAGATGGTGACTGCAGCCATGAAATTAAAAGACACTTACTCCTTGGAAGAAAAGTTATGACCAACCTAGATAGTATATTCAAAAGCAGAGACATTACTTTGCCGACTAAGGTCCGTCTAGTCAAGGCTATGGTTTTCCCTGTGGTCATGTATGGATGTGAGAGTTGGACTGTGAAGAAGGCTGAGCACCGAAGAACTGATGCTTTTGAACTGTGGTGTTGGAGAAGACTCTTGAGAGTCCCTTGGACTACAAGGAGATCCAACCAGTCCATTCTGAAGGAGATCAGCCCTGGGATTTCTTTGGAAGGAATGATGCTAAAGCTGAAACTCCAATACTTTGGCCACCTCATGCAAAGAGTTGACTCATTGGAAAAGACTCTGATGCTGGGAAGGATTGGGGGCAGGAGGAGAAGGGGACGACCAAGGATGAGATGGCTGGATGGCATCATGGACTCGACGGACGTGAGTCTGAGTGAACTCCGAGAGATGGTGATGAACAGGGAGGCCTGGCGTGCTGTGATTCATGGGGTCGCAAAGAGTCAGACACGACTGAGCGACTGAACTGAACTGAAGGATACTGAAGGAAGGTCAGGAAATCTTCACTTGCTGTTTGCTTAGCAGTGGGCTTTGCATTTAAATTGAGACTTCACTCCATTAAATAGGAACTAATATGTAGTTAACTTCAGATGGCCCAAATATTCCAAGTTGATGAGATATTAAGTTCTTTAACTAGACATGTATGTATTAAGTTCCCTATGCCTATGCATAATGCATATCCCCATTTTGGTGGAACAGTTGGTATTTTGTTTGGATGGAACACAAGTGGTGAAATGTATGAATGTAAAAGTCTGTATACTGTGTATACTCAGCACACACTGACTAATGATAACATGACTGTTATTTTGAAGGATAATATTATTACTTTGAATGTCAGAGTGAGCTAGATTTAGAAATCTCAATCTCATAGCTAGTCCTAACCTCAAGACTTTTCCTAGTGCTCTGTAAATATCAGCTAAGAATTGTGTTATATACAGGCTTTCTTGTTAGCAAGCCCAAGACACACAGGTACCATGTAGGTGGTCATGCTCTTAACCCCTGTGTTGTCTGACCCGTGCCCAGGAGAACACTGTTCTCAGTATTGCAAGCACAGAGGGAAGCCTAATCACTGAATGCATACTTGTTGGCTGATAGATTACCAGGCCCTGGGCACAAGGGACTGAAGAGATGATATGGGTTTGTTGACAGGAGATATTTTAATTTGCTTCAGTGCAGATTGATGACATATGTGGATATTATATAGAAAATATATCTTATTGAGTATGATTATTTATTTCTTTCAACAAATGTTAATTGAAAGACTTCCCTTCACAAAACATTATGTTTGGGTTTGTGGAGGATAAGAATGAGAAGAAAGCATGGTTCTTCACTGGCATGGTCTCCCAAGCATGCTGGCTCTTGTATGTTTCATTGAAGGGTAGTTTTGTCAAAGAAGCTGTCTTTGGAAGCCATGGACTTATTCCACTGAGGTTGTCATTTCTTTATACGTATCTCAGATTAATCCTCTGCAGTCTCCTTTGGACTTTGCCTTAAGTAGGTTCAGTGGTGGGCTTCCCAGGTGGCTCAGTAGTAAAGAATCTGCCTGCCAATGCAAGAGACATGGGTTCAATCCCTGGGTTGGGAAGACCCCCTGGAGGAGAGCATGGCAACCCACTCCAGTATGCTTGCCTGAGAAATCCCACAGACTGAGGGGCCTGGCGGGCTATAGCCCATAGGGACACAAAGAGTTGCACACGACTGAAGTGACTTAGCATGCACACATGCAGGCTCCACGGTGGCAAGCCACTGTCCTTTTAAGGTGGGTCTGATGTGATAGTATTTGGAGTCAACTTTGATGGGGAAAAAACTGGTGATGAATTAAGTTTTGTCAATTTTAGAAAAGGAAAAAAAAAGGCAAAACCCAGAGTATTGAGTATAAAACAGTGTCTGAAGGTCATGCCTCAAGATCAATGAGGAGGTTTAAGATTTATTGGAATGAGAGCACCACAGATGATATACATGAGTGACAAAAAATGGAACATCTTTCTGAGATGGGTTCATGTGGATGTGTGGATGTATGAGACTAAAACATCAAGCAAAGTGAGATGGGGGAACCAGGAAGCAGCATCCTGAAAGAGGTACTGATTAGCTCGATCCACCTGAAATCTTGACCACAGCCATCTGGCCGCACCCATCTGGCCCAGACCAGAGAGTCAGGTGGAGTGTCTTCAGAGGCTAGGGACTGAGGGTGCCAAGAGAGGGTCAGTTTTCTATGTGTCAGGAGCTGCGGTGAGTACTCCCTATACACGACCTTGTTTAATTAGTGGATGGAAAAATGATTGACTGAAATGTCATGAACCTCCCCCCCTCCATTCTGGAATGAAAAAACCCACTGGGTTATAAATCCACTTAACCAACTAGGAACCTGCATGGTGAGGGGCTGGTGTGACTGCACTCTCCTCCTGCCATGGAGATTGGTGATACTCAGTCACTTTTAGGACAGTCTAGATTCCTAACCAGTTCCTGTCCCACCTCACCAGCCTTTCCACCAATCAGGGAGCACTTCTCCCATAAGGCTGGGATTCACCATCAGGATCCATACACCTGATCATACTTTCTTAGATTTTGGTTCTGTAGATGTTCAGAGTCCCGAGTCCTTTTCAGTTGGTTTCAACAGAGAGTTTTACATCCTTGCATGCAAGGACAGCTTTCACTTTATCAGTAAAGTGTCCGGGGTCTGGGGTGAGAGCCACATCTGGTGTGGGATGTAGACTTTGCTGTAAATCACTTCTGTCTCCTTGCTCAGTCCTGCCAGCATCTTGTCTTAGTTCTCTTGCCCTCCTGTGGGCTGGGGTGGGTAAGAGGGCCTTCTCCATTCTTTTTTTTTTTTTTTTTTTGGCGAGGAGAGTCATTTACTTATTGGGGGCTGTTTGAGAAGGAGTTCTCTAAATGTCAAGACTACAGTGCTTTGGGGGCAATACTAGCCATTGACCCTCAGTGAAGATATCTTAAAAGCATCATCATCTAATCAGTTCACAGGTGAAATGCTGTGTCTCTCTGTCTCATACACACACACAAGCTGAAGGATCAGAGATATGGGTCGTCTATGGTGGGTAATTATTTCTAACAGCAAAGATGTTGTTTGTTTCAGGAACCCTCACTCACTGGAAGCCTTCTCTGAGACTGAACGACTCATAGGTGGGAACAGAGCCCTGGGGGCTGAAGGGGGATGGAAGGGCATCAGGCACCTGGGTGGGTCTTCCTAGGTCTCCCTGTTCAGTCACGGAAGCCAGATCCTTCTGAAGCAGGTGAAGCTCACATGAGGATCTAGACCTGGCTAAGGCGGTCAGGTTGTCAAAGGAAACCAAAAGGACCAAACTTTCAGGATATGGCTTCCAAATATTTTTCAACATGTGGTTTTTGTGGAGATTTTCTCCTTTTGTTAAAGGGATGGGTTTCTAAAGTATCTTCTTTTTTCTACATAATTTTTCTGAGTTATTTTGAGCAAGGTAGCAATTTCCCCGCTGTGTTTGCCTATGTTTGAAAGTGAAAGTGAAGTCGCTCAGTCGTGTCCGACTCTTTGCGACCCCGTGGACTGTAGCCCACCATGCTCCTCCGTCCATGGGATTCTCCAGGCAAGAATACTGGAGTGGGTTGCCATTTCCTTCTCCAGGGGAATCTTCCTGACCCAGGGATTGAACCCAGGTCTCTCACATTGCAGGCAGATGCTTTAACCTCTGAGCCACCAGGGAAGCCCCTTGCCTATGTTTACAATAACTCAAAAGTCATTAAGAAGGTCTTTTTCTCGTAATTTAGATCTCTTTCAACATTTGGGAGGAGGATAGAGTTAGAAAGGGGTGGTCAAAGAGAGGTTTCATTGTGCTTTGAGGACAAAGGCAAGCAATTTAGCAGGTCAGGTTCATTTTTGTAAACTGTTGACAAAGTTATTCAAAGATAATAGGGAAAAATATTTTATTCTCTTCAGCTCTGAACAGGGTCCGAGTTTAAGAGGAAATTGTAATCATCATAGGATACTGTGTGTGTGTGTGTATGTGTGTGTGTGTGCACGTGTGCATGTAATCACCAGTCCTCACCCTCATGTTCTGACCCAGGAAACACTTTACCAGAATCACTGAAGGCTCCTGAGAAAAGAAAAATGATTCTGCATTTGCTGATGTGAAGCAGCAGAGCAGTCTGTAGCCTGTAAAGCTGTGTTTAGATGTCAGAGAGGAAATAGCAGATATTTTAAACTGCTGGCATCTGGTTTTTGTTAAAAACACTGTTACTCTTTATACCATTAAGCTTATTATTACAGTGGTTTATTATGTCATCATAAAGCAAAAGGCAAGGAAATATTTAATTGAGCAAATTATTTGGGGGTAAGTGCTTTATTATCAATATCAGCTCAACCAACAAAACAGAATGCTAACAAAATGATGAGATGCTTTCTTCTTGAATTTTTGAATAAATTAATGGTAAGACTTTTAGGTTATTTTATCTCTTCTTTTTTGGGAGTGGTTATTTTGAATTTAGCAAAGAGCATTCAGTGACACAGAAGAACTTTCGGAAAACACATATAATTCTCATCTCAGGAAACACGGGGTCATATTATTATATGAGTCATTTTCAGAAGTCCTGAACTTTGCACTTTATTTGGCTGTGATCAACCAAATCTGCAGTGTGAGCTTACCTGTGATTTAGGTGCTGTTCATCATGACAAGGTCGGGGGTGGGAGGGGTGCTGAATTGAATGTCAGTTTGCTGATTCAAGCTGGAAATGACTCTTCTTTTGTTTATTCACTTGATGGACACACACTTGTGCCCTGTACCAGCACTGTCCTGGGCATTTGAACACTTAGAAATAGCACAGGACGTACATTAACAACACGGGTCCTGGGCAACAGATTCCTTCAGTTCCCAGGGTCCTGGTTTATCCCCCCATGCCGAGTCCACATGCTAGTCCTAGTCAGAACACTAAGTCATCTGCCATGGAGTCAAGTTCATGGATACTGTGTTGCGTGCTTGTGCTGAATAAATGGTTAAAGAGCTCAGAGGAGGAGGTCATCCCTTTTACTTGAAAAATGTATCTTCCCTTCAAAAGGATTCAGCTGATTCGATTTGTTTTTCTGTGTATCTGGAGTACATTTACTTCAGTTTTGAAGCTGATTTACTTCACAGTCTGGATGAGACTAATTTTTGATGGATTGACTTGTTAGAGTCTAAGCTTTGCTTTGCATATAACTATTTCTCTTAAACAGACCCACGTATGTTTGCATGCTGCTGCTGCTTCAGTCGTGTCTGACTCTGTGCAACCTCATAGATGGCAGCCCACCAGGCTCCCCCTTCCTGGGATTCTCCAGGCAAGAACACTGGAGTGGGTTGCCATTTCCTTCTCCAATGCATGAAAGTGAAAAGTCAAAGTGAAGTCCCTCAGTCGTGTCCGACTCATATAGATTCATACAAAAGAACCCTTTCAGATGAAGACTTACATTTAACTTTCAAGCAGTGCTAATTACTAACTGAAAGAACCACTAGGTAACACATGCAAGGCTTGTGTCTGCCAGGCAGCTCTTCCAAGCTTTCTACACCTCATTGTGTCCTCCCAACACCCCATGAGATAGGAATCCATTCTATTTATGTTTTACAGAAAAGGAAGCTGAGAAACACACAGAGGTTCATGAATAATTCCTGAAAAGAACATTTTAAAAAATTGATCCAATAAGTGAAAGCTTCTAATATAAATAATTCAGTTACTGACCAATGCATTTCCCACATTGTACTGGTTTTATTATAAAATTAATACAGGGTGAAAATAAGTGGAGAGAGTTTTGCATATAATCTAGCCACCTTGTGACAATGTAAGTGAATGGTTATTGTACTGCAAACATCATTTAGAATATTCTCTCAGCACTGAGCAGAGAAGAGGATCCCAAGGATATTTTTTTTCTGAATGCTTAAAAATTATTCATTTATTCTGAGTTAACTAAAAGACCATTCACATTTCTTTATCTCTTTCTATAGATTATGTTGTTTATAGACATCTAAGGGTGGGTCACTAAGAGCCTCTGACACAGGGTCCTGGACAAGAGAGTGTGTCAGACCTGAATTCTGACCCCTGTTTTGCTGACCAAGAGAAAAAATACTCCAGTACAGGATCTTGTGCTTCCAGGGGAAGGGGTCCCATGGGGCAGGCAGCAGCAGTGGCCCTGCAGGGAAAAGGAGAGAGCACAGAAAATACATGTTTTACAGCAAAACACGAGCTCCTGAAGATGAGTCCTGTTTGTTTACTCAACACAATCCCATCAAATCTGCTCCTGACCCCCCAGCATCCTTGAGATGAGCCCTGAGTGACCACCAGGCAGTGGTTAGCCTGTAAGTTCCTGCTTCACCTCCCCAGAGAGACCCGGCCACCCTGAGGCCACAGAGATCCATCACTGCTTCATCTCAATGGAGATGCAGAGGCGAGAGGAGGAAGCGCTAACCTCCAGGCCAGGTCTGGAGAGCATAGCGATGGGCACTGTAGACACAGGACCAGGTCTTCTGGCCCCAGATGCCATGCCGCTCTGCTTTTCCTCTGTTTCTCAATTACTTCCTTGAGGACTGTTCAATAGGTGAGGATTAATCATCTCTTTGCTACCAGGCTCATTCAATGCCCAGCTTATTGGAAAGGTGTGATTGTGTATGCCGGCTGTGCTGGATGCTTGTTCATGAAGGTGAGAGTGGAGCAAACACTTGCCCATCAGACGAACTGACAATGTGATGGGGGCTGAAGGGCTGCGTCTGTCTGTAGATAGTTGGGATGGCTCTGTCATTCAGCCAGATGATGCTCATCAAATATTCAGCAGCCAGGGCGTTTACAAAGGCCTGTCATGGGCCCGCGCACAAGCAAAAGGGAGCCAGAGGCCAGGCTTCTGGACGGGGGCTGGGCTTGGATTTTTGTTTGGAAATGAGGCACTGGCTTGTTGCATTGAAGGAAAGGGGTGGGGGTAGTTACCCAGGGAATTAAAGATATTTGTGGTCCAGAATTTTGCTATTGTTTGGACTCTGTGTCTAATGCTCCGACAAGAGTCTGAATGAACAAGTCCCCTGTATTAACTCTGGGGACCACCTGTCGCAGGAAGATAGACCTACACTGAGTGAGGGCCAGATGAAGTGTCGATTCACTCATTCATTCACTCAGTCGTCTGACAAATATTGATGAGGCATTTACTCGTTATAAATAACATATTGAGAACTGACAATACCATAGAGAACAAAGGTAAGCATAGCTCCAAAATCCAGAAATTTACTCTCCAGTTGGTAATACAAAAGGATGTTTAATTTTTTAGAATAGGTTGATCCTCATCATTGGCAGGATCTGTGTCTGTGAATTCGCCTACCTGCTAAAATTCTTTTGTGACTCCCAAGTGATGCTCTCAGCGCTTTCATGGTCATTGTTGGACCCCTGAGGAGGGGCAGGAAATTGGAGTTACCAGCTGTGCATGTGTGGCTGAGGAATGTCAAGACCAGGCTCTCCTTCTGGGTTCAGTGAACAGGACAATAGTTAGTGCCACACATACCACATTTTTGTTCTTTGTGTTGGTGATATTGTTATTTAAAAGGTCCTGAAGTGCACTGCACTTCCTGAGCTCAGGAAGGTTGGACATATGATACTGCAATCGCACTCCTGGACATATATTTGGAGAAAACTCTAATTCGGAAAGATACATACACCCCAGTGTTCATAGCAGCACAGTTTACAGTAGCCAGGACGTAGAAGCAGCCATAATGTCCATTGACAGATGAATGGATAAAGAAGATGTGAATGGATAAAGAAGATGTGGTATGTATACATAGTATAATATTACTCAGCCATAAAAAAGAATGAAATAATGCCATTTTCAGCACCATGGATGGACCTAGAGATTACCATACTAAGTGAAGTAAGTCAGACAAAGATAGATATCATCCGATATCACTTATGTGTAGGATTGAAAGAAATTATACAAATGAACTTATTTAAAAAACAAAAAAAGACTCACAGACATGGGGAAAAAAAATAAACTATGGTTACCATGGGAAAGGGGATCAAGGAGGGATGAATTAGGAGTTTGGGATTAGTAGATAAAAACTGCTATATATAAAACAGATGAACAACAAAGACCTACTGTATATCACAGGGAAATCTATTTAATATCCTGGGATAACCTATAATAGAAAATAATCTGAAAAAGTTTGATATATCAATATTTATATTGATACATATGGCAGAAAGTGAAGAAGAACTATAGAGCCTCTTGATGAAAGTGAAAGAAGAGAGTGAAAAAGTTGGCTTAAAGCTCAACATTCAGAAAACTAAGATCATGGCATTGGTCCCATCACTTCATGGCAAATAGATGGGGAAACAGTGGAAACAGTGGCAGACTTTATTTTTTGGGACTCCAAAATCACTGCACATGGTGACTGCAGCCAAGAAATTAAAAGACATTTACTCCTTGGAAGGAAAATTATGACCAACCTAGACAGTATATTAAAAAGCAGAGACATTACTTTGCCAACAAAAGTCCATCTCATGAAGGTGATGGTTTTCCCAGTCATCATGTATGGATGTGAGAGTTGGACTATAAAGAAAGCTGAGCACCAAAGTATTGATGCTTTTTAACTGTGGTGTTGGAGAAGACTCTTGAGAATCCCTTGGACTGCAAGGAGATCCAACCAGTCCATCCTAAAGGAAACCAGTCCTGAGTGTTCATTGGAAGGACTGATATTGAAGCTGAAACTCCAATACTTTGGCCCCTGATGCTAAATACTGACTCATTTGAAAAGACCCTGATGCTGGGAAAGATTGAAGGTGGGAGAAGGTGACGACAGAGAATGAGATGGTTGCATGGCATCACCAACTCAATGGACATGAGTTTGGGTAAACTCCAGTAGTTGGTGATGGACAGGGAGGCCTGGCATGCTGCAGCCCATGGGGTTGCAAAGAGTCGGACATGACTGAGCGACTGAACTGAACTGAACTGATACCTGCATTCAGTTTCTTTTAATGAAACAAAAAGGAAGCTGGGACGTGCCTTGTGGGGAAAATACATTTATCAGAGAGAGTACATTCAAGCAGAAGTCACAGCGCTATTGGCCGTGAGTTCAGTGTTGATGAATCTGCAATAGGTATTGAATAATGTTTCTCTAAACAGGTTACGTATTGATCGGTTAATGAAAATGTTGTAACCAGTGGCTTTCGGGATCCTACTGTGTGTGTTTCCCCAAGGGCCATTGTTCAGTATTATCTACTCAGTGTTCAGGGCACCATCACTGAGCATCACTGCCACAAGCAACAAGAGGTGTGTGTGTGTGTGTGTGTGTGTGTGTGTGCATGCGCTCAGTCACACAATCGTGTACAACTCCTTGCGACCCCATAGACTGTAGCCCACCAGTCTCCTCTGTCCATGGGATTTCCCAGGCAAGAATACTGGAGTTTATTGCCATTTCCTACACCAGGGGATCTTTCAGCCCAGGGATTGAACCCATGTCTCTTGCAACTCTTCCATTGGCAGGTGGATTCTTTACCACTAGTGCCACTTGGGAAGCCCTGATGAGAGTTAAATGTATATGTTTTGCACTGGAATGTGAGACTCAGGGTTGACCTGAATGAACACACATTAGGACTCTCGGGGGCTATGGTTACAGGATGCCCGGCAATGCCTTCCTCCTTAAGGACCGAGTCTCTCCTGGAGAGAGTATAGATATGTGAACAGGGGTCACCATCTGCCAGGAGCTCAGAATATGGCCCCGCCACCAGGACAGTGGGACCTGGTTGAAATGAGGAGGCGACACTCTTTCTGTTCAGCTTCAGGTTATAACTTTTTTTTTTTT
>SJYT01008537.1:11274-26806 GCA_006410635.1 Cephalophus harveyi | reverse complement strand
AGCCACAGTCAGCTCCCGGCCTTGTTTTTGTTGACTGTATAGAGCTTCTCCATCTTTGGCTGCATAGAATATAATCAATCTGATTTCGGTGTTGACCATCTGGTGATGTCCACGTGTAGAGTCTTCTCTTGTGTTGTTGGAAGAGGGTGTTTGCTATGACCAGTGCATTTTCTTGGCAAAACTCTATTAGTCTTTGCCCTGCTTCATTCCGCATTCCAAGGCCAAATTTGCCTGTTACTCCAGGTGTTTCTTGACTTCCTACTTTTGCATTCCAGTCCCCTATAATGAAAAGGACATCTTTTTTGGGTGTTAGTTCTACAAGGTCTTGTAGGTCTTCATAGAACCATTCAACTTCAACTTCTTCAGCACAACTGGTTGGGGCATAGACTTGCATTACGGTGATATTGAATAGTTTGCCTCGGAGATGAACAGAGATCATTCCGTCGTTTTTGAGATTGCATCCAAGTACTGCAATTCGGACTCTTTTGTTGACCATGATGGCTACTCCATTTCTTCTGAGGGATTCCTGCCCGCAGTAGTAGATATAATGGTCATCTGAGTTTAATTCACCCGTTCCAGTCCATTTTAGTTCACTGATTCCTAGAATGTCGACATTCACTCTTGCCATCTCTTATTTGACCATTTCCAATTTGCCTTGATTCCAAGTAGGGATGAAAGTCCTGGATCTCTACCACATCTTCTCCCATTCCACCCCAGCAGTACCTTAGAGGTACCTTGTTACAGCCAGGCAAGAATGGAAGTCTAGGGACTTCCCTGGTGGTCCAGTGGCTAAGACTCCATGTTTCCAGTGCAGGGGCCCTGGATTTGATCCCTAGTCAGGGAACTGGATCCTACAGGCCACACCTGAGAGTTCACATGCCACAACTAAAATAAACATCCTGCATGCCACAACTGTAGAACCCACATGCTGCAACAAAGGTTGAAGATCCAATGTGCTGCTACTAAGATCCAGGTGCAGCTAAATAAATAAGTAATGAATGTTTAAAAAAAAAGAAAAAGAGTGGAAGTCTGGGCTCCCCATTCAGCTGGTATCAGTGGTGATGGGGCTATGGTTCTTCCCATGGTGTTTGGCTGGAATAAGAAGGAAGGAAGGAAGGAGGTTTTTTTGTCTTGCTGATTTGCCCCCTTTCTATTCTTTTGACAAGATAGATTTCTTGGGGATTATTTTGTTTGTGCCCATTGGTGTTCCAGGTTGGTAGCTTCTCCAGTGTCCAGACTGGGCTATGTGAGGCAAAACGAAAACCCAGGAAACTCACTGCCATATTGTTCCCAAGGTCCCTAGCTTGTCTGTCTTATTATCTCTACCTTTTAGAGTCTTAATTTTTTTTAATATATGATGTTAATAGTTTTTAGCTGTACTTAGTGGGAAGTAGAGGAGGAAGTGTATCTATTTCATCTTCAATTCATTCCTTTTTTTTGACACTTTTTTTCCTGAGTAATAATCTATTCTATAGAAATACCACAGATGGTTTATTCAGTTACTTGTCCATGTATGTTTGGATTGTTTCCAATTTGGGGCTTTATGAATAATTCTGCTTTGAACACGATTTAATGCTTCTATGAATATACATCATCAAGGCTTTGTGTGGACACATGTTTTCATTTATCTTGGATAAACACATGGGGTAAAATTGCTGAGTCATTTGGTAATTATATGTCTAACTTTATAAGAAACTGTGAAATTGTTTTCCACAGTAGTCGCACCATTTGACTTTCCCACCAGCAGTGTTCTAGTTGCTCTGCATCCTCACCGACATTTGGTATTGACAGTATTTTAAGGTTTAGTCATTCCAGTTTTAATTTGCATTTCCCTGACTGATGATCTTGAACACCCTTTCATATGCTTGTGTGCCATTCATATGTCTTCTTTGGTTATGTGTCTGTTAAAATATTTGACCTATTTTGTTTTATTGTGTTGTTTGTCTTCTTATTATGGAACTGTAAAAGTTCTTTATATATTCTGGATGCAATTCTTTTATTAGATACATGTTTTACAGATATTTTCTCCCAGTCTGTGGCATGTCTCTTCCTTGTCTTTTGTGTGTGTGTGTGTGTGTGGTTTTCACATATTTATTTGGTGCCATCGAGGAAGGGGCCTCTCCCTGGGTAGTTGTAGGGTGTGGCCTGGTTGATGGTGAGTGAGTACTCGGTGTAGGGACTGAGTGCAGGCAGAATTACAGCTAGGCCCCCAGGGTGAAGGATGCCGCTAGCGCTGCTTCCTTGGCCCAGACATTCTTAAGGAAGGCTGCAATTCTTGTGGTCATCTTGGTCTCAGCGGTGGCATCTTCATTGTCTTAATAGTGTCTTTTGAAGTTTTTGATGAAGTCTGATTTATCAGTTTTTTTTTTCTTTCATAGTTGATATGTTTTTTGTCTTACCTAAGAAAACTTTACGCAAATCAAAACTAAAAAATTCTCCTATGTTTTTGTCTAAACATATTATAGTTTCAGTTATTACTGAAACTTATAATTTATTTTGAGTTATTTTTGTGTATGGTATGAGGTAAGGGTTGAGATCCATTCTTTTGCATCGTGTGTGTGTGTGTTAGTTGCTTAGTTGTGTTCGACTCTTTGTGACCCCATGGACTGTAGCCTGCCAGGCTTCTCTATCCATGGAATTCTCCAGGCAAGAATACTGAAATGGGTTGCATAAGGATATCCAATTATTCTGGGCTTCCCAGGTGGCTCAATGGTGAAGAATCTGCCTGCCAATGCAGGAGACTCAAGAGACACAGGTTTGATCCCTGGGTCGGGAATATCCTCTGGAGAAGGAAATGGAAACCTGCTCCAGAATTCTTGCCTGGAAAATTCCGTGGACAGAGGAGCCTGGTGGGTTACAGTCCATGGGGTTGCAAAGAGTCGGACATGACTGAGCATGCACACACATCCAATTATTCCAGGACCTTTTGTTGAGAAGACTAATCTTTTGTTGAAAAAACTGTCCTAAATTACCTCAGAATCTTTGTTCAAGATCAATTGACTGTATATATATGGGTCTATATCTGTACTCTATTCCAGTGATTTGTACATCTATCCTTATGCCAATATACTGCTAGAAACCAAACACACACATACTATATATGTTGCTATTCCATAAATTAACATATATTAATATGTAATAATAGAGTAGGTAATCAGCTTGATCCATCCACTGTATTGACCATTTGCCTAATGATTTTTCTAGTTGTTATGGCTATTACCTAGATCTGTAGCTTCATCAAGGATTACAAAATGGTGATGTTCTGTTCTTGCTTTTGTACTCATGAATTGTAATTCTTCTACTCCAATCTATATTTAAAAGAAGAAAGGGATTAATCAGGAAGAAAGTGTGCAGTCATGTTTTTGAAGAGTTGGTGGCTCAGTGTAGCCAAGTTAGGTGGTATGAAAAGAACCTTTGTAAAAACCTGGGGTACTTTGGGGACTTCCCTGGCAATCCAGTGGTTAAGACTCCATGCTTCCAAAGCAGGGGGTGCAGGTTGGATCCCTGGTCAGGGAACTAAAATCTCACATGTTGTATGGTGCGGCCAGCCAAAAAATAAAAGTAAGACTTGGGGTGCTTTCCAAGAGGATTCCCCCCTCTCCTTCCTAGGTGGGTGCTGGTTGAACCACAAAAAGGAGGCTGCCTTGTTCTGCTTCCTGGATATGAGGAAAGTGTGGAGAAAGAATTCTTGGGGTAATTTGAGTTACACCATCTGGAGATTGGGGAGGTACACAGAAAGGTACCTGATCTTTGCTCTTTCACCTTTCATCTTTTTCCTCATCCTGATTCTGGAGAAGCCAGAGCAGTATAGGTAGGGGAAAGGAAGGAAGGGAAAAACCAGAAATAAAATATTTAAAGTTTTAGACTCCTTCCTCCATTTTCCTTTTTGTAGGGTTTCTGAGTCTCAAACCTGAACTAGGAGGAAGTGAATATGCTTTGAATTGGATGAGAAATGCAAATTTAGTAATAGATTAGACTAGGCCTTTTAATATCTGAAATTATCCTAATTCCAACAGCCAAAGTAACACAACAGGCTATAGGATCTCAGATGCTACTTATACAAGTCTATTCAGTTTGTGAAAATTCACTGGACTGTATATACATGATATGTATACTTTTCTGTATGTATCTTATATTTTGATAACAATTTAAAAGAAAGCTACAGGTGGTAGAGAGGTCCAGAAGGGAGATGCTACAGAGCAGGTGTGAGAACAGTGGAGAGTTAAGAAGAAAGAGATTTGGGGATTCCCTGGTGGTTCAGTGGCTAAGACTTTGTCCTCCCAATGCAGAGGGGCCAGATTCAATCCCTGGTCAGGGAACTAGATCTCACATGCTGCAACCATTAATAAGAGTTCTCATGCTGCAACTAAGAACTGGCACAGCCAAATAAATAAAAATAATTTAAAAATAATAAAAACAAAATGGGATTTATATATACATATTTGAAAATCATTTTTAAGTTCATTTTTGACTGTACTGGGTCTTCATTGCTGCACAGGCTTTCTCTCATTATGGAGAGCAAGGGCTACTCTCTAGTTGTGGTGTGTGGGCTTCTCATTGCAGTGGCTTCTCTCGTTGCGGAGCACTGGCACTAGGACACCATTGAGTGGGCTCAGTAGTTGGGATTCCGGCTCCTAGACCACAGGCTCAGTAGTTCTGGTGCATGGGCTCAGTTGCTCTGCGGTATGTGCGATCCTCCTAGACCAGAGATCGAACCCGTGTCTCCTGCGTTGGCAGGCTGATTTTTTTCCACTGAGTCATGAGGGAAGCCCTGTATATACATATTTTTTTTAAAAAAAGGAATAAAGATGCCGGGAGCCAGCGTGGAGAATCCCACCCATGGCAAAGGTCATGAGGAAGAGGCCTAACGGGCAAAGGCGAGATCAGGACTCAAGGGACCCCCTGGACTTGCTCAAGCATCTACCCCCAAACCAGAATCTGTCTGTCTTACTATTTTATGTCTTTCACCAACTTTTCTGACATTAACAGGGGGCTGTCCTCGACCACATTTCTCTGGAAAGAGTTAACTTAGGGCTTTAGTTTATAAATTTCCTGGACAAGATAAGAGTGTTTCAAACCCCCTGTTAGCATTCTAGCTTACTTGGCAGGTTTATCCAGACTCTTGCAACATTGTTGAGCCTATGCTTGCTGCCAAGTTCTCACATCCCTTATCCATTGTGTTCCTGGTAGTGCATGTAGAAGGTAGTCAGGATGTAGAAGAAACAAGTAATAGCCTAAGCATTAGCAACATTAGACTTTGAGTTAATAAGTTTTTTCTTTGCTGTAATCTGATGAATCTTTGCTCCATAAAAATGTAACTCTGTACTTTAAGGGTGGCAGGCTAAGAATTTAAGAAGAAACACTTTAAGGGAAAATCATTGTTCTGGCTGACCAACCTTTATCAAAAAGAGGTCATGGAATATCAACAGGCCTCCAGGATAAAAGATGATGTACAAAAAAGACTCTTGCAGGAAGGAACCTGATATTGATAAAAGTTATTACTGATGGAATGTTGAGTTGACTCTACATTTTTCACCTTGCCGTATGTATAACTCAGGGTATAAAAGCCCCAAGGAAAATAAAGTAAATGGGCCTCGCTCACCGAAGAAGCTTGGTCACCCCGTGTCATTCTTTCCTTATCTCTTTCTCTATCTTTCTTCATTCGCCGACGTCGTCCATCCTGAGGATATCCCTGGACTCTGCTGAGGCTGGACCCTGGCATAAAGAGATTTTTTATTGTGTCCTATTGAATCCGGCCCTTTTATACCAGTGTCAGGTTGATTATTATCTGACCTTCTATTGTGTCCAGTCTGCGGTAGTCAGGCAAATACCAGGAATCTGTGCCCTGCTGGGAAATTCTATCATGAAATTAATGGAAAGGATTCCATACTGGGGAGTGACATTCTGAACTATTCACTGAAGTTTCCATGTCAGTAGATTGGAAGAGACCAGTGGATTAGGCAACATGGTCAAGAGGCTATGATGGAAGTTGGGGGTGGACTAGAGCACTGCATGGTGACAAGGATTAAGATTACATTTAGTTTGAATTCCCACCAACAGTGCAAGAAAGTTCCCTTTACTCCACACCCTTGCCAGCAATTGATACAGTTACTATGGAGCATAGTATAGAGATTCCTTAAAAAACTAGGAATAAAACTACCATATGGCCCAACAATCCCACTGCTGGGCATATGCCCTGAGGAAACCATAATTTAAAAAGACACATGCACCCCAGTGTTTATCACAGCACTATTTAGAGTAGCTCAGACATGGGAGCAACCTAGACATCCATCAACAGATAAATGGATAAAGAAATTGTAGTATATATACACAATGGAATATTACTCAGCCATAAAAAGGAATGTATTTGACTCAGTTCTAATAAGGTGGATGAACCTAGAGCCTATTATACAGAATGAAGTAAGTCAGAAAGAGCAAGACAAATATCATGTATTAACACATACATATGGAATCTAGAAAGATGGTACAGATGAATCTATTTGCAGGGCAGCAGTGGAGATGCAGACATAGAGAACAGACTTGGGGAAGGGGAAGGGAGAGGGTGGGATGAATTGAGAGAGTAGCATTGAAACATACATATTACCGTATATAAAATTAGATAGGCAATGGAAATTTACTGTATGACACAGGGAGCTCAAACCAGTGCTCTGTGATAACCTAGAGGGATGGGATGGGGTGGGAGGTGGGAGGGAAGTTCAAGAGGGAGAAGACATATATATACCTACAGCTGATTCATGTTGATCTATGGCAGAAACCAGCACAATATTGTAAAGCAGTTATCCTCCAATTACAAATAAATTAATTTTAACAAGATTACATTTATACCTGCAGCCCACACCTCTCTACCGAGGTGCCTGCTGTGTGTCATCTTTTCACTATTAAAAGACTCATCAGTCTCAACACATTCAACCCAAACTCATGATCTTCCTCCCAAAACCTGATCCTATTCCAATGTTCCCAACCTCTGAATCATTTTCATCAGATATTAGTTATGCATGTCAAAATCTAGAAGTTACTCTTGTCTCCTCCCCTTTTGCAAGCCTTGTTGATTTTCTCTTAAATGTCTCTTGAATTCTTTAGTATCCCTGCATCTCCATGATCTTTTTCCCTGTTGAAGTTGTCTGGGCTATTGCAGCAGGACCCTAATTTGTCCACCTTTGCCCACCCCCTCTGGCCTGCATCTGATTCATTTACCACACCAAAGCCAATTGATCTGAAATATTTAGGATTCTTATGGCTGGATCCATTCCCAGAAGGTTTTCATATGTGTTGGCTCCCAGCGCCTCTAGGCTTATGCTCTGCTATATGGATGACTCTGCTGTCAAAATTTTGGGCACCAAAATCACCGTGGACAGTGACTGCAGCCATGAAGTTAAAAGACTCTTCTTGGAAGGAAAGCTATGACAAAAGTAGACAGCATATTAAGAAACAGAGACACCACTTTGCCAATAAAGGTCTGTATAGTCAAAGCTATGGTTTTTCCAATAGGCATGTACGAATGTGAGAATTGGACTATAAAGAAGGCTGAGAGCTGAAGAATTGATGCTTTCATCAGTTGAAAGAATCGCGGTGCTGGAGAAGACTCGAGAGTCCCTTGGACAGCAAGAAGATAAAACCAGTCAATCCTAAAGAAAATCAACCCTGAACATTCCATTAGAAGGACTGATGCTGAAGCTGAAGCTCCAATCAATACTTTGGCCACCTGATGCGAGGAGCCAACTCATTGGAAAAGACCCTGATGATGCTGGGTATCCGGCCCTTTTATACCAGTGTCAGGTTGATTATTATCTGACCTTCTATTGTGTCCAGTCTGCGGTAGTCAGGCAAATACCAGGAATCTGTGCCCTGCTGGGAAATTCTATCATGAAATTAATGGAAAGGATTCCATACTGGGGAGTGACATTCTGAACTATTCACTGAAGTTTCCATGTCAGTAGATTGGAAGAGACCAGTGGATTAGGCAACATGGTCAAGAGGCTATGATGGAAGTTGGGGGTGGACTAGAGCACTGCATGGTGACAAGGATTAAGATTACATTTAGTTTGAATTCCCACCAACAGTGCAAGAAAGTTCCCTTTACTCCACACCCTTGCCAGCAATTGATACAGTTACTATGGAGCATAGTATAGAGATTCCTTAAAAAACTAGGAATAAAACTACCATATGGCCCAACAATCCCACTGCTGGGCATATGCCCTGAGGAAACCATAATTTAAAAAGACACATGCACCCCAGTGTTTATCACAGCACTATTTAGAGTAGCTCAGACATGGGAGCAACCTAGACATCCATCAACAGATAAATGGATAAAGAAATTGTAGTATATATACACAATGGAATATTACTCAGCCATAAAAAGGAATGTATTTGACTCAGTTCTAATAAGGTGGATGAACCTAGAGCCTATTATACAGAATGAAGTAAGTCAGAAAGAGCAAGACAAATATCATGTATTAACACATACATATGGAATCTAGAAAGATGGTACAGATGAATCTATTTGCAGGGCAGCAGTGGAGATGCAGACATAGAGAACAGACTTGGGGAAGGGGAAGGGAGAGGGTGGGATGAATTGAGAGAGTAGCATTGAAACATACATATTACCGTATATAAAATTAGATAGGCAATGGAAATTTACTGTATGACACAGGGAGCTCAAACCAGTGCTCTGTGATAACCTAGAGGGATGGGATGGGGTGGGAGGTGGGAGGGAAGTTCAAGAGGGAGAAGACATATATATACCTACAGCTGATTCATGTTGATCTATGGCAGAAACCAGCACAATATTGTAAAGCAGTTATCCTCCAATTACAAATAAATTAATTTTAACAAGATTACATTTATACCTGCAGCCCACACCTCTCTACCGAGGTGCCTGCTGTGTGTCATCTTTTCACTATTAAAAGACTCATCAGTCTCAACACATTCAACCCAAACTCATGATCTTCCTCCCAAAACCTGATCCTATTCCAATGTTCCCAACCTCTGAATCATTTTCATCAGATATTAGTTATGCATGTCAAAATCTAGAAGTTACTCTTGTCTCCTCCCCTTTTGCAAGCCTTGTTGATTTTCTCTTAAATGTCTCTTGAATTCTTTAGTATCCCTGCATCTCCATGATCTTTTTCCCTGTTGAAGTTGTCTGGGCTATTGCAGCAGGACCCTAATTTGTCCACCTTTGCCCACCCCCTCTGGCCTGCATCTGATTCATTTACCACACCAAAGCCAATTGATCTGAAATATTTAGGATTCTTATGGCTGGATCCATTCCCAGAAGGTTTTCATATGTGTTGGCTCCCAGTGCCTCTAGGCTTATGCTCTGCTATATGGATGACTCTGCTGTCAAAATTTTGGGCACCAAAATCACCGTGGACAGTGACTGCAGCCATGAAGTTAAAAGACTCTTCTTGGAAGGAAAGCTATGACAAAAGTAGACAGCATATTAAGAAACAGAGACACCACTTTGCCAATAAAGGTCTGTATAGTCAAAGCTATGGTTTTTCCAATAGGCATGTACGAATGTGAGAATTGGACTATAAAGAAGGCTGAGAGCTGAAGAATTGATGCTTTCGTCAGTTGAAAGAATCGCGGTGCTGGAGAAGACTCGAGAGTCCCTTGGACAGCAAGAAGATAAAACCAGTCAATCCTAAAGAAAATCAACCCTGAACATTCCATTAGAAGGACTGATGCTGAAGCTGAAGCTCCAATCAATACTTTGGCCACCTGATGCGAGGAGCCAACTCATTGGAAAAGACCCTGATGATGCTGGGAAAGATTGAGGGCAGGAGGAGAAGGGGACGACCGAAGATGAGTTGGTTGGATGGCAACACCAACTCAGTGGACATGAATTTGAACAAACTCTGAAAGATAGTGAAGGACATGGGAGCCTGGCGTGCTGTAGTCCATGGTTGCAAAATTTGGACATGACTTAGAACAACAACAGTCAACATGTAGATGGTGTTTCAAGGCATTGGAAATAGATGAGCTTTGCCAAGGATGGTTATGTGAAGAGAAGATGGCCATGGCCAGAATCCTGACCCAGGGGGCACTGCCTGCACCTGGGTGCTAAATAAGGAAATAGCCAGGATGCCAGGACTCAATCCAGCCTCCTCCACCCAAAAGGGAGTGTCTAGAATATTTGATCAAATCAGGAAGTCTTCCCCTTCCCCATTTTTTTCCCCTCCTCTAAGTTTTGTTTTGTTTTTTTTTTTTGAAAAGACCCTGATGCTGGGAAAGATTGAAGGCAAAAGGAGTAGGGGGCTGCAGAAGATGAGATGATTGGATGGCATTACCAACTCAATGGACATGAGTTTGAGCAAACTCCAGGAGATTGTGAAGGACAGGGAAGCTTGGCGTGCTGCAGTCCATGGGGTCACAGAGTTGGACACAACTTAGTGACTGAACTACAAGCTTTTTCTTCTGTGAGGTTTAGGGACTCTGAGTCACCTGAAGGGCTCATTTATCTATTGCTCTTCTCCCAATGCCAGGTTTCTGGGAATTTGACCTCCCCCAATCCTCAGGTTCATACCCTTTTCTTGGGTGAGGTTGATTGCTTTAGAGGTAAGTACCTGACTGTGGCTGGCCAATCCTTCCCAGGAATTTGGAAGGCTGAGACTTCAGCTCAGACTGATGAGATAAACAGGACTTCCAGTGTCTCCGGAAGCATCTAATCCCTGATTCCAGACTCTTCTGAGCCTGTTTTTGAGGACCAGCCAGATCTCTGCCCTTGAGTTCTGTGGCTAACTCCAGGTCCTTAAAATACAATTTCCTTCACAAATGTAAGCTAGTTTAAGTGGATTTGTATGACCTGTACTCAAAATATTCCTACTCTATGACTCTCAGGAAACACTGTTTAAAATCCTGTTTATAAGCAGAAAAACTCTCTGATATTAGTCATAAAATTGTTTTTTTTTTCTTTCTGGAGAAAAAGATGGTGATGACAGACTACATATTAAACAAATAACCACAAAGTTCTACCCTCCTTGCAAAAGATAAATGTCCTAACAAAGGAAGAACTTTGATGCAGAATTCCTCCTTGAGCTCTTTGAATATAAATCCTGTTGAGCTTTGCTTACTTAAACTTTATTGTTGCTATTCAAGAATAAGAGGGAGTTTTCCTTGAACCTGCCCTGCCCCACCCCCACCCCCGTCTTCAGTAACAGAACAGTTATGGATAGATGTTCACACGTGGAGTTAGGTGACCATCACCACTATCATTTCTGTCTGTTTGAAGGATTTACTTGCTTGTTCCTCCTGAGTCTGGGGGCAATCTTCAGGAAGGTGGAGCCTCAAAAATACTTGAAAGGGTTAAGGGAAAAAAAAGTGTATCTCAACAGTGAGGGTTAAAACTTGTGTGGAAGTTGTTGAGTATCTCTTAGTTCTGATTTGTTGTTACTGTTCAATCACTAAGTCGCGTCCGACTCTCTGCGACCCCATGAATGGCAGCACGCCAGGCTTCCCTGTCCTCCACTATCTCTGGGAGTTTGCTCAAATTCATGTCCATTGAGTCAGTGATGCTATCTAACTAGTTCATGCTCTGTAGCACCCTACTCCTTTGCCTTCAGTCTTTCCCAGCATCAGTCTTTCCCAATGAGTTGGGTCTTCACAACAGGTGGCCAAAGTATTGAAACTCCAGCTTCAGCATCGGTCCTTCTAATGAATATTCAGGGTTGATTTCTTTTTGGATTGACTAGTTTGATCTCCTTGCCAGGGACTCTCAAGAGTCTTCTCCAGCACCACAGCTCAAAAGCATCAATTCTTCAGCACTCAGCTTTCTTTATGGTCCAACTCACATCCATACATAACTACTAGAAAAACTATATCTTTGACTATACGGACCTTTGTTGGCAAAGTGATGTTTTTGCTTTTTAAGATGCTGTCTAGGTTTGTCATAACTTTCCTTCCAAGGAGCAAGCATCTTCAAAGAAAATAATGCTGGAGTATAATTTTAATAACTTGAAAATATGGTAATGATATATTAAGTGAAATACATAAGTTCAAAACGGTATGTTCTCATTGTGTTGCAATTTGTGCAAGTGATGAAAACTCAACTATTAAGTGGTTTCAGAGAAAGAAATGTATTGATTCATAGTACTAGAAAGTCAGGGAGCATAATACCTCAGGCAGGTTGGATCTGGGGACTCACATCATCATGAGTAATCTGTTTCCATCTCTTAATTCTTATTTTGTGTTGGTTTTACTTTTACATAGACTCTCCTTGAGAGCTGTTAAAGAGGGTGTATTAGTCAGTTTTCTCCAGGTAAACAGAGCCAAGGGGACCCAGAAAGCTGATGGTGTAATTCAAAGGCTGACAGCCAGAGAGCTGACAGTGTAGATTCTAGGCTGAGTCTGAAGGCCCAAGAACCCAAACTGCTGAAAGCAAAATATTGAAGTCCCAACCCAAAGGATCAGGTGGAATGAGAATGCAGCCTTCCTCCACCATTTTGTTCTATTGGGCTCTCAGTGGATTTGATGAGCCCCACCCACGCTGGGGAGGGCTGTCTTCTTTCCTCAGTCCACAAATTCAAAAGCTAATCTCCTCTTGGAACACCTTCAGGCAAGCACACCCAGAAATAATTTGTAGCCAGCTGTCTGGGCACCCCTGTGGCCCAATCCAGTTGACACATAAAATGAACCATCACACGTCCACCCCCTGTTAAGCTGACGCTCATGTGTATATTCTTAAACCATACTAATCTCCAAGTAAAGAATAACAAAGGTTTAATTCCACCAGCCACAATACAACTGAAAATGCACTAGCTCCTTACTCAGAAGAGGAGGTAAAGCCCCTGAGTGATGTTTACTCTCCTTGTTATCCTCTAACTTAAACAGTATGATGTAGAATTAACAATACTTAAATACTATGATCTCAAGTCACTACATCTTATGTTGCATGATAAGGAAATAAGAGAGGAAAGAAAAGATAACTCACACACAATCATAACAAAATAAGAAGGAAACCTCTATGAGTTAACAATCCTCATTTCTCTGACTAGCCATGGGGCTGGTATTGATAACTACCTTCTACTCACTGAATTTTTGTTGGGTTTATTTCCCACCTTCTGGTGGGCAAGAATCTTACCAAGTGTGGAGTAGTTGCTACTTCTTGCTCACTAGTGCTCTAGTCATTAGTCTGATTAGAATAAAGTCAGTGTAGCGCACCAGAGTGATAGCTTGTGGAAAGGAAGTGTGTGAAGTGTTAGTCGCTCAGTCGTATCCGACTCTTTGCAACCCCATGGACTGTAGCTTGCCAGGCTCTTCTGTCCATGGGATACCAGGCAAGAATACTGGAGTGAGCTACCATAAAGGGATAAAATCCCTTTCTCCAGGGGATTTTTCCAACCCAGGGATTGAACCTGGGTCTCCCACATTGCCGGCAGAGTCTTTATGTCTGAGTCACCAGGGAAGCCCCAGGGAAAGGTGATCAAGATTCCTATGAACTAAATTATGACATTAGGCTAGAGAGGTGAAATATCCCTGAGGTAGGACAGTAAAGGTCTATTATTGGCAGTGCCACCTAAAGCAGACTGCTTGATGAGGTGAAGAAAAAGGCATTTGCCAGATGAGTAGCTGCAGGTGAGGTGCCAGGAGATGTGTTACTTTGCTCAAAGAAACCGCCTCTGGTACGGTAACTGCTATCAGAGTTATCACCTGGTGGCTCAGAGGTTAAAGCGTCTGCCTCTGATGCGGGAGACCCGGGTTCGATCCCTGGGTCGGGAAGATCCCCTGGAGAAGGAAATGGCAATCCACTCCAGTATTCTTGCCTGGAGAATCCCATGGGCGGAGAAGCCTAGTAGGTTACAGTCCACGGGGTCGCAAAGAGTCGGACACGACTGAGCGACTTCACCTCACCTAAGCTTATGATAATCCACTGTTATTCTCCAGGACCCATCTATCTTGTGCACAGACCAGAAAGGCAGGTTGAATGGGGATGTGGTGGGAATCAACACCCCTTTATCCCTGACGTCCTTGATGGTAGCCCTGATCTGTGTGATGCCTCCAGGAATGCAGTATTGCTTTTGGTTTACTACCTTCCTACATACAGGCAGCTCTGGGGGCTTCCACATGGCCTTTCCCACCGTATTAGCTAGCATTTCACAGTTTCAGGGAACCAGTGAGGGGATTCTGCTAGCTTCTGAGCATATTTATTGCAATTAAGCATTCTGGAATTGAGGAAATAACTACAAGATGGGCTCAAGGGTCCCTGAACCTCTATGAGACAGACCTGAGTTAAAACTCCATTGATCTCCTGTCTTACATTAGGCTCTCCTCTGACTGGTGGGTTCATAATGACATTTTGGGTCTCCTGGAATTAATTTCAGTTCAGAGTCAATGCCCCAAAGTCCTGAAAGGTCTGATTGTTTCCTTTCCACCAATGCACAGTTACTCTGGTAAAAGGTATAGGTCCCCTTAGGGGAAGGCTGGGAGAAAGATCAACAGCGTAAATTTTGGGTAGCAAACCAGGGTCTTTCCTCAAGGGGACTGGCCTCCCCTTCATTCATGGGGTTCTGGGTCTGTAAACTGGCTCAAGTCTGGGAATTGACTGTTGAACCATTATTCTAGTTACATTTTGTTCACTTGACCTGGAATTCTTTTGCTTACACAAATCAAGTTTAATAGGCTTCCTATCTGTTTCATTTCCGGAACACCATCATCAACCATCCAACTAGGTCAGTGAGAGTCTGATTAATGCTTTGACTCTGCTATCCATTATGGTGATCAAGCCCATCTTGCCTTTGGGCAGTTGCGTGCTACAACTTGGCCTTCGCCATTCTGGAATCCAGTTACTCCTGTCGCCTTTTGTTGTCGTTTAGTCACTAAGTCGTGTCTGACTCTTATGCGATCCCCTGGATTGTAACCCGCCAGGCTCCTCTGTCCATGGGATTTCCCAGGCAAAAATACTGGAGTGGGTTGCCATTTCCTTCTTGAGGGGATCTTCCTGGCCCAGGGATTGAACCTGGGTCTCCTATTCCCATCGCCTTTAGGTTTCCCAGTTCATTGGCTGCAGTTCCCACTGGGAGGTCTGGCCTATCGGGAAGAGCAATCTCAGAGCTCCTCCAGGCTCTAAGGAGGCTCCCCTCACATGTTTCCTTCTCACAGTAGCGGTAGTGCTGTCTTCCAGACCCTCCCAGGTGGCTAAGCCATAAGTGACAGATCCCCTGTAACATTCCCATCTCCCTAATCCTTTGAATCCTTTCCTCCACATTTAACCAAGGTGGGTTCAGCATTTCTAGTTCACTCACTGCGCCACCCCCGCCACCCCTCTTGGCCCATATTTCAGCCAATTAACCTAACTGTCAGAGCCCTTTCTAACTTCCCAAGCTGTAGACTAAATGTAGAATCTCTGCTTAGTGAGCCCATAGCAATAAATTTTGCCTGATCAATTTTATGTTCCTTCCACTATCATCTCACACTCTTATTATCCATTCCTACATGGCAGAGGAACCAGAGATCAAATTGCCAACATCTGCTGGATCATGGAAAAAGCAAGAGAGTTCCAGAAAAACATCTA
>SJYT01008528.1:0-10086 GCA_006410635.1 Cephalophus harveyi | reverse complement strand
AGTGATTCCATATTTTTATACACTGTATGATAACCACCAAACCATCATGAGTCTAGTTACCATCTCGTCAGCAAGGAAAGCTATTACACTGTTACTGACAGTATTCCTTGCTATATATTACATCCTGTGACTTATTTATTTTACAACTGGAAGTCTGCACTTCTTAATACCCTTTATCTATTTCACCCATTCCCCCATGCTCACATCCCCTCCCCTCTAGCAAACACTGGTTTCTAACTCGTGATTCTAAAACTGAACTTTTTTTGACAGATTAAGTATGATTTACTTTGCATTCCAGTGCACATAACAAGATCATAGATGTTAAAATGCAATTTCTTGCTTTTTCTCTCAAAGTCCATGTCTTGAACCTTCTTATATTGTTGGTGGGAATGTAAAATGGTGAAGCCACCATGGAAAATAGTATGAGGGTTCCTCAAAAGAACCAAAACTAGAGTTACCATATGATCCAGCAATCCCACTTCTGGGCATATAACCAGACAAAACTCTAATTTGAAAAGATACATGCTCCCTATGTTCACAGCAGCACTATTCACAATAGCCAAGATATGGAAACAACCAAATGTCCATCAACAGATGAATGGATAAAGAAGATGTGGCACGTATATACAATGGAATAATACTTAGCCATAAAAAGAAATTATGCCATTTGTAG
This sequence comes from Cephalophus harveyi, assembly GCA_006410635.1. Taxonomy (NCBI): domain Eukaryota; kingdom Metazoa; phylum Chordata; class Mammalia; order Artiodactyla; family Bovidae; genus Cephalophus; species Cephalophus harveyi. Next base: position 9,413 of record SJYT01008528.1, on the reverse strand, counting down.
CAATATGGACCGACCTAGAGATTATCATACTAAGTGAAATAAATCAGAAAGAGAAAAACAAATACCATACGATATCACTTATATGTGCAATCTAAAAGATGACACAGATGAACTTATCTACAAAACAGAAACAGTCACTTCTGGGCATATAACCAGACAAAACTCTAATTTGAAAAGATACATGCTCCCTATGTTCACAGCAGCACTATTCACAATAGCCAAGATATGGAAACAACCAAATGTCCATCAACAGATGAATGGATAAAGAAGATGTGGCACGTATATACAATGGAATAATACTTAGCCATAAAAAGAAATTATGCCATTTGTAGCAATATGGACCGACCTAGAGATTATCATACTAAGTGAAATAAATCAGAAAGAGAAAAACAAATACCATACGATATCACTTATATGTGCAATCTAAAAGATGACACAGATGAACTTATCTACAAAACAGAAACAGGCTCACAGACAGAAAACAGACTCGTGGTTTCCGAAGGGGAGGAGTTGGGGGAGGGATGGAGTGGGAATTTGGGATTAGCAGATGCAAACCATTATATATAGAATGGATAAACAACAAGATTCTACTGTATAACACAGGCCACTATATTCAATATCCTGGGATAAACCATAATGGAAAACAATTTTAAAAAGAATGTACATATATATAACTGAAACACTTTGCTCTACAGCAGAGACTAAAATAACACTATAAATCAACTATACTTCAATTTTTTAAAAAAGCACATTTTCCTTTTCAGAGAAAGAGTTAAAGAGAGAAGAAATGAAACTAAGATTCTGCTCTCAAAAATGATCTATAGTTATGAGCTTTTACCAAAGAATCTTTATGTCAAACGATTTAAAAACCAGGGGAAGCTTTAAAAAAATAGCTGAAAGGTTTAAGTGTATGAGAACAGCATTTCCTGCCAGAAGGATTTCCTGTTTTAGGCAACCACAGGGGACGTTGTGGGGAAACATCCGCCTGCAGCCTCAGCCCACGCTTCAAAGGCCACTTCTCTGTGCTACTCACCCTTCCTCCCCGACGAATGTGACGTACAGCTTATTTCTCTGCAGGTCTTTTCTGGAGTAGCCCATAATTTGATTAAAAGCATCTTCGAGCAAGTGATCTCTTCTGATAATTAACCTGTCCGTAAAGAGACAATTTGAAAAAATACAGATGATTTCCTAATCCTTATCTTTCCAGAACTGAGCACTTGCTATTTAATTTCCATTTACCACAACTAGGTGAAAAGTGGGATGACTTACTATTATTGCTGTCTGCAATAAAGCACATGTCTGTCTTTAACTCTTAATGGCATTAACAAAAGTTACATCAGAGAATCATTGGTAAATAGAGCATCCTACCTAAGATCTGTAAAAACAATGCAAAAGTTCTTCTGGTGCTCAAATTCATTTATCCCGGGAGGAAAATGATTAAAATCAACACACACACTTACAAAACTTTTGTTTATGAAAGGAAGATTAAACCTAGGAGGTCATGTTTTAAGCATTCTATGTAATGAATGCACCTAGACCAGGAATTCAATTCTTAAGTAGCTAGAAAGATGACAGTGAGAACAAGAAAGACAAATTCTTAGTGTCCTTTAAAAAAGAGGAGTTTACATAAATTTTTCTAACTTTAAAATTAGGTGAACCTTGAAACTCTCTAGGTGACAGATAAAAATGAATGATACTTGCAGTTGATTAATCTACTTATGACAATGGCAATTTAAGTCATTTTTAAACAGGTGTCAATTTGCCCTTAATGCAAATAGTAATGGAAAGGGAGATGACAGGGAAGCCAAAGGCATGAAAGTTTGATCATCAAGATTTTCATAAGTGAATCTCAGAGACATACAGTGTTTGGAGCAGGTTGATGTTTTTTGAAGGTGATGAAAGGGGAACCTGCGAGTTCAGTGGAGCAAGCCCTGCACGGGGGCAGTGAGCTGTGCAGCTGTTGGGCTGGGCATTTTTTCTAGCACACCCAGGTCATGGTGGTGCTACAGTCAGACCCCCTTCTCTGTCCTCTCTCAAGTGGCATAGTGATCTTTAGTGGAGACATGAGATGGGGTGGGGGTGGGGCTGAAGGGAATATGGGTAAGTGGGAAATTCACTTAATTCTGGGCCAAACAACCTGATGATCTTTCAATTGCCCCATTTAAAGGGAAGTGAAGCTTATTTCACAGAAGAAAACAGAGCTAAGCAGTGGTGGTACTATACTCCAATCAGCCAGGCAGTGACGTGCAACACAGGACTCTGTGACAGCCTTAAATCTAGTGAACATGTGGACAGTCAACAAAGAGGTACTTTTCAAGAGAACAAAATAAATCAGCTTTTAATTTTGCTTATATTTTTACATGAAACATGACTGTCACTTTCCTGTCTGCTTTAAAACCTTAAATTTAATTGTGCTTAATTCAACAACTATGTTTTAGGTGATACTGTGATTTTGAACAAAATAAATCAGCTTTTAATTTTGCTTATATTTTTACATGAAACATGACTGTCACTTTCCTGTCTGCTTTAAAACCTTAAGTTTAATTGTGCTTAATTCAACAACTATGTTTTAGGTGATACTGTGATTTACACACACCAAAATAATTATGTCAACTAAACAGATTCTGGTCATCCCAAACCACAATCTATTTCCTACAATCCCCAAAGCGTTGCATCGTATTATCATCTACCAATCCTGGGGTTTGTATCATTTTGACTTACTTTAATTTCCCTGGGCCTTGTCCATATCCTTTAGTCTCTAACTTCCTGTAAAAGTTCCTTAGTTTGGCTTCAAAGTCTCGCTTGTAAGGGGCTGGAGCGCGGGCATTGGCACGCTGAGTACCTACAGGAAACCACAAAGAGACAAGGGAGTGGATTTGATGTTCATCACATCATCATGAAAAAAATATCACCATGGGGCTGAGACCACAGTTAACAGGTAAAAGGAGGCTACACTTTCGGGTTCCTGCACTTTCACCTCTCCAAGTTGAAGGACATCACAGGGCTTACCCAGGATCTTAAGATGTCTTAGATGTCTTCCCTGGGGCCTTTTGGTTGAGAATAGCAATTCTGTTTGAAGAATTAATGGTGCCTATGTGTTAGTCAAGTATGTTCTTCTTTTCAGCCCAAACTAATATGAGTCAAACAGAATTACTCATGTCTAATGGTGAGATGGTATCATGGCAGTTAGACAGGAAGTTACAATGTGAAAGTACGTGGTACACAAAGCGAGAACAGTGAGTTTCCATTCTTGATGAAAAACCTTCAAAAACTTATTTTTGATATGCACTATAATGTAACTAAGAAATACTGTAGACACATAATTACATACATTTCATACTACAGAGTAGAATAATACTGATCTGAAACAAAATTCAGCCATAACTGCAGAAAGCCCACGTCTCCTGGGTATGTAGAGTAAATAATACTACGATTTGTTGTGTTCTTAATATGTGCTAAGTACTGTGATTACCTACAGATTATCTAAAGATGTTTTACATGTAATTCCACAGCAAGCATAATTAATAAAATATAAAAGCAACATAGTTTGTTCCCCTTTCCATAAAAAAATCTGATTCTGTGTTACACTGTGATTAACTGACAAGCTGGGATACAAAATTGATGATGAATATGGGAATCCACCACCATGACAAAAATATGGGATATTTCCACTAAATTTCACAACACAATAGAAGACACAAGAAAACAAAACTTGTGATGTGTCTTACATTACACGCCATATAAGCTCCTTACATATATCCTTATGCATGAATCAACTAAGTGATGATTATTTTTTGCTAATACTGTTCAGCAACAGATGCTCAAAATGAACAAGGTCAGGTTCCTGGAGTGGATATCTTGGTTGGGAAGACAGAAATAGTACATATCAAACAACTAGAGAATGGTTAAGTCCTAAACTAGATGGTATACAAACTCCTATAAAGCAGAAGGAATAAAACTATAGCCCAGCCCTATAAAACAAAAAATAAAACTATAAAACAAAACTATTTTTTTTAAATATTAATAAAAACAAAAAATAAAACTATAGCTTGGGTATGGCCAAGCTGTACCTGGCCTTATCGATCTATTTTGTTTGCCATATAATGTTTTTAAATTAACTGTCTACATTTAAAATTTAGGAGATTTCAAGTTAAAAAAAAATCTGACTTCTCCTGAAAATTATCTAGGGACTTTTGTAACAACTGGCTTGCATTTCCCTAGGAGGACAGTTGCCCCGTGAGGTGAAGCCTGTGCCACAGCCTTTCAGTGACAATGCATTTGAGACCAGTGTTACAGAAAAGTAATAGTAAGTGAGGATAAACAGAGATCAAAATGTTATATGGCTTTATAAACATGGGAGAACCCATAGGCTATACTGAGGCAGGGCAGCAAGAGCTGGAATAAGCATTGCCTGCATGTTCAGAAGACACTGTGGAGACCCCACTAACCTAGAGCAGAGAGGGAATGCTAGAAAGTAGAATATTACATTGGTCAGAAGTTTGATACCAAATTATGAGAAGGCTTTTTAAAACCCTAGCCAAGAAGTGTGAGCATGATGTAGCAAGCAGGGGGAACCCTCTGTAGGTTCTTGAGCAAGGAAATAACAAACAAGTGATGCTTTCTTTCAGAAATGATTTTCAAAGGGTGTTGAGTAGATTAAGGACAGGAAGGAGGAAAGACGAGGGAGGAGATTCAGTTAGCAGTAGTTGCGGAAACAGAAGCCTGAGGGGATGAGGACTAGCCTGGACTAGGGTGACTCAGAGGGGCTTTTACAATGTGAAATAAGAAGTAGTAACCATAGATAAGTAAGGAGGAGAAATAGGAAGCTCACGTGGTCATATTAAAACCTTTGAAACAGTAACAGGAGTTGTCATTTGTTGTGTCTGCTATGCAATAGGGACATTCACTTCACAAAGTGGATCTTGGGAAATCCTCACAAGTGTTAAGAAGCAGGCGTTGTTATTACTACCGTCACCACCACTTTGTAACTAAGGAAGCTGAAGGATTATGCCAGTGAATGGTAGATTTAGGATCTAAGCCTGTTCTGACTGATGCTGGAGGACAGGGGGCATGTGAGGCTTTATACATACTAAGCTGGAGATGACAGCTGTTCAGGTGGATATACCCTATCAGCACTTGAAAACAGTACTGGAGTTTCAGTGTGAGATCCAGGCCACACTTGGGGATTAAATGAATCAGTGATCACTTCATGCATTGCCTGCTGCAAAAGCAGTCCCATGTAAATGTTGTTATTGCAATTATCTGCATAAAGTTGAATACTAAACACATGGGGAAATGCAGTGGGATTTGGGGAATGGAATTTAATAAAATCATCTATTGATTAGCAATATATGCAGAGTTCTATTGGCATAATTATGAATCTTACCAAAAAGCTATGCTATAAAGGAAACAAACTTGACCTTAAAAGGCCTTAGTAAGTGAGGATAAACAGAGATCAAAATGTTATATGGCTTTATAAACATGGGAGAACCCATAGGCTATACTGAGGCAAGGCAGCAAGTGCTGGAATAAGCATTGCCTGCATGTTCAGAGGACACTGTGGAGACCCCACTAACCTAGAGCAGATAGGGAATGCTAGAAAGTAGAATATTACATTGGTCAGAAGTTTGACACCAAATTATGAGAAGACTTTTAAAAACCCTAGCCAAGAAGTGTGAGCATGATGTAGCAAGCAGGGGGAACCCTCTATAGGTTCTTGAGAAAGGAAATAACAAACAAGTGATGCTTTCTTTCAGAAATGATTTTCAAAGGGTGTTGAGTAGATTAAGGACAGGAAGGAGGAAAGACGAGGGAGGAGATTCAGTTAGCAGTAGTTGCGGAAACAGAAGCCTGAGGGGATGAGGCCTAGCCTGGACTAGGGTGACTCAGAGGGGCTTTTACAATGTGAAATAAGAACTGGTAACCATAGATAAGTAAGGAGGAGAAATAGGAAGCTCACGTGGTAATATAAAACCTTTTAAACAGTAACAGGAGTTGTCATTTGTTGTGTCTGCTATGCAATAGGGACATTCACTTCACAAAGTGGATCTTGGGAAATCCTCACAAGTGTTAAGAAGCAGGCGTTGTTATTACTACCGTCACCACCACTTTGTAACTAAGGAAGCTGAAGGCATATGCCAGTGAATGGTAGATTTAGGATCTGAGCCTGTTCTGACTGATGCTGGAGGACAGGGGGCATGTGAAGCTTTATACATACTGAGCTGTTCAGGTGGATATATCCTATCAGCACTTGAAAACATAGTACTGGAGTTTCAGTGTGAGATCCAGGCCACACTTGGGGATTAAATGAATCAGTGTCTGTGTGGCACATCACTTCACGTAGTGCCTGCTGCATCAGCAGCCCCATGTAAATGTTGTTATTGCAATTATCTGCATAAACACATGGGGAAATGCAGTGGGATTTGGGGGGTGGAATTTAATAAAATCATCTATTGATTAGTAATATGTGCAGAGTTCTATTGGCATAATTATGAATCTTACCAAAAAGCTATGCTATAAAGGAAACAAACTTGACCTTAAAAGGCCTGGGATACAGAAGGCTCCTAGGCAGTAGTTCTCAATCTTGAATGTATATCAGAATCACTGAGGATGCTTTTTAAAAAAACCAATGTTCAGGCCACAACCAGGACATACTACATGAGACATAGACATACGTGTGTCATGCAGGTCTCCAGATGATTCCCACATGCAGCCAAGGCTGAGAACCATTATCTCTCACAAGAAGGTCAGAACTAACCAATGAAATCCCTGGGCACCATCCAGGGACAAAGTGGGGGTGCTTCCCACGTATTTGTAAGACATCCTCTGCAACATGAAGGAACACAGTCTGCATGAAGTCTAGTCTCCTCTCTTGGATAGCTGAGGAACAGAGGCCTGCAGCACAAGTCGTGGCAGAATAAAGCCGTTGTGGCTGCAGTCTGAGTAACTGCAGACTAGTAAGCCCAGACAGCTCAGAAAGCGGCCATGATGAATCAGCTTTCAAGAGCACAGACATGTATAGGGAAGAGGAAAAAGAGGAACAAAAGACTGAAAATCTTCCCAGACACAAAAGAAACACAATTCTTTAAGAGCTGATTACTTTTTAAAAACAGCACATATTCTATTGCCATACAATTTGAGATGTTTAAAAGGATGTCGGAAATGCCATAATGCATTCGGTCAATATCAATACAGACACTTAATAAAAATTAGCTCTAACTCCATTTAAGCTCTAGGTAAAGGAATTCAATTATGGAGACTCTGGAGACAGAAACTGTTAAACACAAATATTCTTTTGCTAATAGTTCTATTATGAAAAAATCATTTACACATTACATCATGGTTTTAAAATTACAGTAAATTATGCTGCTGGCCCTTGTCAAATTCTTAATGCAAGTCAGGTGCAACTGCCAAGAAAATCCATGGCAGAAACAATATTACTTCCACTTTGGAAATAAAGAAAAAAGTATCTTGGAGAGTGAGCTCACAGAACTGAATAAGAATCATAACTGCAAGGGAAGTTCTAGGATATGATTCACTCAGAGAGAGTCATGTCATAGTCTTCATGGTCTTAAAAAAGGAAGTCAGATACAAAAGATCAACACTGCATACAAGAAGTGATCAAATAAAAGGCTGGTTTTATGAAGAGTCAGTATTATGTTAATTATTTGCAGGAAAAATTTCAGTAACAGATGTAAGACTTGAAAAAAAAGAAAAAAAAAACATTGCTAAGCAGTTCTAAAGTACTCCCATATAATGCTGTTAATATTACTTCCATAGACTCTTACAAAACTGCACAATCCTATACAAACTTAAGAATTCTACCAGACAGAAGATTTCTTTTCTAGGTGATACTAAGAAAAATCTTGGTATCAAACTGCTAAGAAGTCTGGGGCTCCTTTGATGCTGGGTGTGACACCCAGAACCCGGAATGCTCTGATGACTGGCCCTTGGTCTGTGGTGGAAGGGTGAAGCTCAGCCCAGTTCAGCATGGTTCCAGGCTTCTGAACTGGGATGCTTCAGGAGTGCATTTCTTTTCTGTTCACTTTCTAAAAACAATAAACGCTATGATTTTCTTTTTTATAATTCCCTGTTAATGAATGAGAATAAACTATCAAGCACTAAAATAATTTCTGGAAAACTCTATCTTCTGGAACATAGATCAACAATGGAATTAAGAAAAAAACTCAAAAGTAGCTGGTACAGAGCACAAGCAAGGAAGTCCTAGCATTTTTGCTTTATTCTCTAAGAGTAATGAAAGGCCCTCATGTCACTGTTTTGACCTTGTTGATGATTCTACTTACATACCATTTTTATTAAAAAAAGAAAACACAATCATATCTGATTTTTCAAATGTTGGCAATTAAAAGCAGTTTATTAAAAGAGTGAGGCTGGAGGGCATGCCAGGGACTGGCATCCTGAGAACACCAAACGGAAACACAAAAATAAAAGCACATGCGTATTGTGACAGAGACAGTAGTATTTGGTTCTCCTTCAGTCTTTGGAATCTTACCCCCTCATCCCCACCCACTAATGAAGAGCTTCCTTCATTTGTATTGTTTGGCTCCTAGATCATCTTTGTGGGGCTGAGCGTAGAGCCCCACAGATATGCAGCTAAAACACGTAGAAAGCTGCTGCTGCTACATCGCTTCAGTCGTGTCCGACTCTGTGCGACCCCGTGGGCTGTAGCCCATCAGGCTCCCCTGTCCTTGGGATTTTCCAGGCAAGAACACTGGAGTGGGTTGCCATTTCCTTCTCCAAGTAGAAAGCTAGGATACTAAAACAAAAGCAAGGATAAAACTACTTTTCTAAAAACAAGTATAAAGCTACTTCAGAGACTATGAGGGAAAGGAGGGAAGAGAGGGTGAAGGAAAGGTGGGAGGAAGACAAGAGGGAAGGAGGGAGAAGGGGCAGAGAGAGAGACAGAGAGAAACAGGCAAAGAGGAAGTCAGGGAGAAAGGGAAGGAGGAGGGGGAGGGAAGGGAAGAGAAGGATGGATATTCGTGAAAAGAGCTGACAAGACAAGCAACAGCTGGGATGCTAAGACTTTGGAGGGAAAGGGGAAAAGAGGGTCCTTAAGGAGTCGCACTGTGTGTTGGGAGAAATAACTGCCCTCAAGACAGCCTTCAGGAGCGACCCACAGGCTCTTCAGTGCTCTTTGGTCTGGTTACTTCCCTTGAGCATGACCTGGTGCTCTACTGGCTTCCAGAGGTTCCAGCTCCAGTCAAGTAATAACAGCTCTGTGTGAAGACGCCCTCAAATATGAAACAGCCTCAAGGCACTGAGGATAGGGAAGCAGGGAGAGATATAACGTACTGATTAAAAAGTCTCAGCAGATGGTTGGTTAAACAAATTCTCTGATGTTCAACATTATTGCTTTGGTCACGTGGAAAATTCACATAAGTGAGCTCATC
>SJYT01008518.1:6204-29908 GCA_006410635.1 Cephalophus harveyi | reverse complement strand
AATGTTTCAGTAGTTCAGTTAAAATGTTACCTGTGGTGGATTCATGTTGATGTATGGCAAAACCAATACAATATTGTAAAGTTAAAAAAAAGAAAGAAAGAAAGGTCTTCTCTTGGAAAAAAAATTACTTTAATATTGCCTCTTACAGACATCTATTTCTTGTGGCTTATAAATTATTTTCTGTAGGTTTAGTAAATAAACTGTAATTTTAGTCTCTAAAAGATAGTTAGAAATTAAAATAGTTTTCAAATTTAAATGTGGATTTGAATTTCTAAAAAAAGAAATATAAAACCAAAAAGTTCAATTTATTTTTCTTTCTATAGAAAACCGTCACACAATGGAGCAGTTATAATTCCCTTAGTAGCTATGAAAAATATTTATTTCATGGACCTGTCAGTTTGATTCTGGCATTTCATTTGCTATTTTTCTCCCTTAAAAAAAAAATAGTAATTTTACAACTTAAACTTTTGGAAATAGAGATTTTTGCAGAGGTGACCTGGGCATAGCAATTGATCATTATTAAATTAAGCATTACATAAAAGTGGAAATTTATCAGTGCAAAATAAGCCAAATTTTGCTACATGTTTATCTTTTTTATTCTTTTTCTTTTTTTTTAAATTTTACTTTATTTTACTTTACAATACTGTATTGGTTTTGCAATATATCAACATAAATCTGCCAAGTGTGTACACATGTTCCCAATCGTGAACCCCCTTCCCACCTCCCTCCCCATACCATCTCTCTGGGTCATCCCAGTGCACCAACCCCAAGCATCCTGTATCCTGCATCGAATCTAGACTAGCGATTCGTTTCTTATATGATGTAATACATGTTTCAATACCATTCTCCCAAATCATCCCACCCTCTCCCTCTCCCCCAGAGTCCAAAAGTCTGCTCTATACATCTGTGTCTCTTTTGCTATCTCGCATACAGGTTTTCATTACCATCTTTCTAAATTCCATATATATGTGTTAGTATACTGTATTGGTGTTTTTCTTTCTGGCTTACTTAACTCTGTATAATCAGCTCCAGTTTCATCCACCTCATTAGAACTGATTCAAATGTACTCTTTTTAATGGCTGAGTAATACTCCATTGTGTATATGGGCCACTGCTTTCTTATCGATTCATCTGCTGATGGATATCTAGGTGGCTTCCATGCCCTGGCTATTATAAACAGTGCTGCGATGAACATTGGGGTACACGTGTCTCTTTCAATTCTAGTTTCCTCAGTGTGTNATTCTTTTTAATGGCTGAGTAATACTCCATTGTGTATATGTACCACAGCTTTCTTATCCATTCATCTGCTGATGGACATCTAGGTTGCTTCCATGTCCTGGCTATTATAAACAGTGCTGCGATGAACATTGGGGTACACGTGTCTCTTTCAATTCTAGTTTCCTCAGTGTGTATGCCCAGCAGTGGGATTGCTGGGTCATAAGGCAGTTCTATTTCCAGTTTTTTAAGGAATCTCCACACTGTTCATGGATCATTTCTATAGTTTGTTACATGTTTAGCTTGATCAATCTAATTAGTATCTTTGTACTTGATCATTCAAAAGTGTTTATGCTAGCTTCCAAGTTTGGGAATAAATATGTAACCAAGGCGTTTCTGTGCATTTAAAGGTGGAAAATTATTTTCCATTAAAACGTAAAATGTAAATTGAAATGTAATTTATCCTTAGTAGCACAGCTCAATATAACCTTCCATGAAGATGGAAATGTATATCTGTTGAGCACTTGAAATTTGGATAGTACAACCAAAGAGCTGATTTTTTAAATTTGATTTTAATTGACTTAATTTTTATATTTAAATAGCCACGTGTGAAAAGTGCCTAAGACAATATAGATTTAGAGTGCTATTATTCTAGTTATTCATCTATTTTTTTTTAATATTTTAATATTTGATCTTCACATGAAATTAGTATGGTCAATAGTTTGATCCATTTTTTAATTTTTACACAATTTAATTCACCATACAGGAATGGTGCTGTTGCTGCTGCTGCTAAGTCGCTTCAGTCGTGTCCGACTCTGTGCAACCCCATAGACAGCAGCCCACCAGGCTCCCCCATCCCTGGGATTTTCTAGGCACGAATACTGGAGTGGGTTGCCATTTCCTTCTCCAATTCATGAAAGTGAAAAGTGAAAGTGAAAATGAAGTCGTGTCCAACTCTTAGTGACCCAATGGACTGCAGCCTACCAGGCTCAGTCATCCCAGTCTATCCATGGGATTTTTCAAGCAAGAATACTGGAGTGGGGTGCCAATACCTACAGGAATGTTAGAAAGATTTAATGTCTAAGTGAGATATTTCAGTTTGTCATTTTCTTGATGTGCCCAGACTTTTGCAACAATTAGGCACAAGTGCCAGTCATCAGCAATATTAAAGGCATTTAGAAATACTTCTTGTTTAGACCACTGATTCTAGTCCAGAAACAATGTAGTGATCTCCTTCATAAAGTATTCTGTGGCAAATCCTGGACTAATCATGAATTCTGGAGGAGTGACGTGTCATAATTTAGTATTTAGAATATGGCAAATCCATCCCAGGGGCAGACAGGATGGCAGGTTGTATGCTTTTATCCATAGCATTTAAACAATTTAAATAGGGACAATCTTGTATTCATGAATGTTGGGCTGCACTCAACAGTCCTACAATCCTTGCAATTGCCAGCTATGAGACTGAAGATGAGTCAATGACAGACACATCAGCTTTACTGGACAGAGAATCTTAGAGGCAAAAGTCCTAGAGTGACACCCCACCATGTAAGGCCAATGGCAGGCAGGACACAGCAACTATCTTTGCTATGTAGAGGAGCAGGAGGCTATCATACATAGAAGGCGTGGCAACAGAAAGCTTCCATGCTTGCTGGGATACTGTTGTAAAAAGTCTCTCCCAAGCTCTTTTTGTTGGCAACTGTTAAGAAGGCTATTGTTTCCAGTTGACCCAAATCTGGAGCCATTCTGCTCTGGTTCCAGGGCTAGAATAATTGTTGGTGAAGAGTTGGACTGATCATATGTGTAGCTACTTATTAAACTTTCAGCTTAGGAGAGGAAGAAAATCATGTGCATAAGGTAAGAGTGAGGCAGGGCCAGCTCTTGCAAGAGATGTACAGAGAGCAAGAGAGCAGCCATCTTATGAGACTTGATTGTACAATGACTATAAGTCTTATTTGGGATGGCTTAGGCATATAGTGTCAGTTAATATAGTTTAGAGCTAAAATATAAATGCAGATACAGTGAAGAAATAAGGCATAATTAAAATATTGTAGTTTTGTAAATACAGGAAAATAATAAATAAGGCAGGTTCTAGGATATTAAGGATCAATTTCTACTAGAAATAATTCTGTAGTGAATTGGGTGGGGCAAAATTGGAACAGAAACAGAAGACTGAGAAATCAGTCATCTCACCTGCACTTTATTATCATGACTTAGTGACTAAACAACACCAACAACAGCAAACCAAGAACTCAGAGAGACTCCAGACATTGAAGATTAATATTTTGAAATATAAGGATAAAGATTTAGTGCTATAATAAAAGAGGAAAATAAATTTGACACCTTAAAATATTTTGGCTACTTATATTCTTTACCCACTCCAGTATTCTTGTCTGGAAAATCCAATGGACAGAGGAGCCTGGTGGCAACATACAGTCAGTAGGATCACAAACAGCTGGACATGACTGAGCGACTACACTTTCACTTTCATTCTTTACTTTCAGATACTAAAGGTAATTGTTTCAAGTTTAGGCATGTGTGCTCAGTCATGTTCTATTCTTTGTGACCCCATGGACTGTAGCTTACCAGGCTCCTCTGGTGCCATTTCCTACTCCAGGGATCTCCCCGACTCAGGGATGGAGTCCACATCTCTTGTGTCTCCTGCACTGGCAGGCAGATTCTTTACCACCGGCTCCAAGTAAGTTTCAAGTTAAGCATTTGTTATTAAAACATTTCCAAATGCACCTAAGTTTCAATTTTTAAATTAGAATCATGTAAAAATGTAATAGTGCACAAAGTTCATATAACTGTGAAGAAATAGTTTCCCATATACACTATTGTTAGAAACACAAATTAGTACAAATATTAATGAAGGCACTTTTTTCATTAATTTATTTAAAAATTTTTTTCTACCTTTATTGATATGTTCTTGACATATAACATGCAAATTTAAGGTGTAGAAAGTGATGATTTGATATATATATATGTGTGGTGAAATGATTATCACAATATGTTAACACCTCCAATCCTTTATATAATTATATTTTTTGTTATAATAAATTTTAAGATTTACTCTCAACAATTTTCAACTATATAATACAGTATCATTAATTATAGTTACCATGCTATACATTAGATTCCTGATACCCATAACTTCATCTTATAACTGGAAATATGTACCCTTTGACCAACTTTTCCCCTTTTCCCCAACAGCCAGCCCCTGATGAACACCATTCTATTCTCTACTTCTTTAAGCTCAACTTTTTTAGATTTCACATATGTGTGAAAAATTTTTTTCCTCTGATTTGTTTCATTTAGCATAGTATCCTCAAGATTCATCCATGTACGTAAGTAGGATGTTACTCTTTCTTATGACTGGGTAATAGGCCATTATATACCATGCTTTCTTTATCTATTCATTCCTCAATGGACAGTTAGATTGTTTCCGTTTCTTGGCTGTTGTAAATATGCTACAATGAATATGGGGAAGATGCAAATATCTTTTTCATATAATCATTTTATTTCATTTGAAAAATACCCAGAAATGGATTTTTTTGAGGAACCTCCATAATCTTACATAGTGGTTACAACAATTTGCAATCTCACCATCAGTGCATAAGTGTAGCAGCAATGAGGTGAGCCTGGGGACTCTGTTTGAGAAAGTGTGCTGTGAGCTTAAGGCCCTGGAAGTCACCTGGGGCTGTAGGAGCTGGTGGTGCCTTCTGAGTTGGGCTGGCTCCTGGAATGTCTGGGCCACTGAAGTGGGCAGGGGAATGCTGAGAGGGTAGATGTGGATTCATAGGAGTCCCCCCACTCCCAGAACCTGCTATGGACTGAGTTCATGGGATCCTGCAAAGAGACACTTGGGGCCTCTGGCAGACACCACACCAAGTCAGGGGCCTGAGTTCCTGGGAACCCTCAGAAATCACCTAGACAGAGAGGGCAAGTTGGGTTTCCATGTTTCAGTCAAGTGCTCATTACTTCTCCCATGGAACATGTATCTCTTTTGCTGCAGGTTACCTGGGCCTAGGGGAGGGATGAAGGCATTTGTGTGAATCTGTTTTTCCCACCACCCTCAGAGTCTTATTTCTATGCTTTACCTAGATTCTGTAATCACCTGTAGTCCTTGGCTCTTGTGAAGGTATTTTTCTGAACAGAGAAAAGTTCAAATTGAGGTTGGTGGAGGGGTATAAGCAAGTTGAAATTCCTATACCACCATTTTGCTGATGTCCTGGGAAAGCCCTAAGTATTGAAAGCTAGACTGATTATTGTTGTATTAAAATTATGAAGACATTTAAAAATTGAAAATTCATCATCTTTGGAAATACGTTCTGCAAAATTTCTTATTTTTAAGATTATTTAGCTATTTCCCAGGTGACGATTGTGGTAAACAACTTGCCTGCCAATGCAGGAGACAGAAGAGATGTGAGTTTGATTCCTGGGTCAGGAAGATCCCCTGGAAGAGGAGATGGCTACTCACTCCAGTATTATTGCCTGAAAAATCCAATGGACAGAGGAGCCTAGTGGGCAACAGTTCATACGGTTGCACAGAATTGAACACAACTGAAGCAACTTAGCATGCACTCATACATCTACTTCCCCAAACAAGAGATCAAACCCATGTCTCCTGCATTGCAGGCAGATTCTGAACCACTGGGGAAGCCCAAACAATAAAAGCATGGTGGTGGATATTAGACAAATTTATGAACTTCAAAAAATTAAGTTGTGTCCCAAACACAAGTTTCTAAACTTTTCTCAAATTTTTGAAAATTTAATGTTGCATAGAACTGACTGTGAGAAAAATGAACAGGGACTTGATGATATTTAACCATTTGATTTTTAATGGAAAGGAAATTAAGGGTTTACATGTGGGATACACATATTCCAAGTCACATATTCTAAAACTTGGATCCATAAATAAGTTTCAGGAAACTTGGAGATAATATGAAAAGTAGATGAAAATAAAACTGTATGTATATCTAAACCATAACTTGAGAACTTATATGCAGATTACATCATGAGAAACGTTGGGCTGGAAGAAGCACAAGCTGGAATCAAGATTGCCGGGAGAAAGATCAATAACCTCAGATGACACCACCCTTATGGCAGAAAGTGAAGAGGAACTAAAAAGCCTCTTGATGAAAGTGAAAGAGGAGAGCGAAAAAGTTGGCTTAAAGCTCAGCGTTCAGAAAATGAAGCTCATGGCATCCGGTCCCATCACTTCATGGGAAATAGATGGGGAAACAGTGTCAGACTTTAATTTTTTGGGCTCCAAAATCACTGCAGATGGTGACTGCAGCCATGAAATTAAAAGACGCTTACTTCTTGGAAGAAAAGTTATGACCAACTTAGATAGCACATTGAAAAGCAGAGATATTACTTTGCCAACAAAGGTCCATCTAGTCAAGTCTATGGTTTTCCCAGTGGTCATGTATGGATGTGAGAGTTGGACTGTGAAGAAGGCTGATTGCCAAAGAATTGATGTTTTTAAACTGTAGTGTTGGAGAAGACTCTTGAGAATCCCTTGAACTGCAAGGAGATCCAACCAGTCCATTCTGAAGGAGATCAGCCCTGGGATTTCTTTGGAGGGAATGATGCTGAAGCTGAAACTCCAATACTCTGGCCACCTCATGTGAAGAGCTGACTCATTTGAAAGGACTCTGATGCTGGGAGGAATTGAGGGCAGGAGGAGAAGGGGACGACAGAGGATGAGATGAATGGATGGCATCACTGACTCGATGGACTTTAGTCTGAGTGATCTCTGGGAGTTGGTGATGGACAGGGAGGTCTGGTGTGCTGCGATTCATGGGGTCGCAGAGTCGGACAGGACTGAGCCACTGAACTGAACTGAACTGAACTGGAGTCCTGCCCTAAAGCCAGGTTCCAAGCCTTGCACCAAGGCCACAGAAGTGGACCCCAGAACAAAGCTCATCTGTGAAATTGACTGAGCCTCTTTTTAACCATTGCCCATACCTGCCCCCCACCCCAATCATCGCTAAGAGTCTCTCTGACTTCAATTAGGCAAAGATGCCTCTCTGGTCAGCCACTCTATAGTACCATAACCAATCATCTACTGACAACTTTCCAGGAATTTTCTTTGTCTTGAGACTAAAAATTGGATACTAGCCCAGGAGAACTGTCGCTCTCCCTGGTCTGTCAGGAGTTTGGCCCACTGTGCTCACAGAGCCATCATTATCTCTGCTCTTTGTTCTTAATAAACTCACTCGTTCTGAAGTGCTTTCTGTTTAGAAATTCTTTTCCAACCCATACTCGGACTACCTCAAGAAAAAAAAAAATCTCAAGTTTTTTAGTGAAAAAACTAGGTTTCACAGCTTTAGGCCATATCATGGGTTAAAATTGCAGCCTGCCTTGGTGGTAAAGATGAGTATGAACTCTTCAAATTAATATGGTCAAATTGTTATAAGAGCTGATAAAAACTTTTGATATGCATTTTTCAGAGGTAAAGAAATATTTTCCTGGTAATATTATGGCTGTAAATTCACCAGGTATGAAATATTCAGTCAGTGAAATGGAAAAAGATCTATGTACTTTTTTTTTAACATAGATATATTTTCATCTGACTGAAATGCTCAAAATTCTCAAAATTTGATGTAGTGCTGAAAATTCTCCAAGCCAGCCTTCAACAGTAGGCAAATTGTGAACTTTCAGATGTTCAAGCTGGACTTAGAAGAGGCAGAGAAACCAGAGATCAAATTGCCAAAACCCGCTGGATCATGGAAAAAAAAACAAGAAAATTCCAGAAAAACGTTTACTTCTGTATTATTGATTATGCTAAAGCCTTTGTGTAGATCACAACAAACTGTGGAAATTGTTCAATAGATCGGAATACCAGACCACCTAACCTGCCTCCTGAGAAATCTGTATGCAGGTCAGGAAGCAACAGTTAGAACTGGACATAGAACAATAGACTGGTTCCAAACTGGGATAGGAGTATATCAAGGCTGTATATTGTCACTCTGCTTATTTAACTTATATGCAGAATACATCATGCAAAATGCTGGGCTAGATGAAGCACAAGCTGGAATCAAGATTTCTGGGAGAAATAGAAATAACCTCAGATATGCAGATAACACCACCCTTATGGCAGAAAGTGAAGAAGAACTAAAGAGCCTCTTGAAGAAATGAAAGAAGAGAGTGAAAAGGCTGATAAAAACTCAACATTCAAGACACTTGCTCCTTGGGAGAAAAGCTATGACCAACCAAGGCACCATATTAAAAAGCAGAGACATTACTTTGCCAACAAAGGTCTGTCTAGTCAAAGCTATGGCTTTTCCAGTAGTCATGTATGGATGTCAGAGTTGGACCATAAAGAAAGTTGAGCACTGAAGAACTGACGCTTTTGAACTGTGATGTTGGAGAAGACTCTTGAGAGTCCCTTGAACTGCAAGGAGATAAAACCAGTCCATCCTAAAGGAAATCAGTCCTGAATATTCATTGGAAGGACTGATACTGAAGTTGAAATTCCAATACTTTGGCCACTGGATGTGAAGAACTGACCCAGTTGAAAAGAATCTGATGCTGGGAAAGATTGAAGGCAGGAGGAGACAGGGCTAACAGAGGATGATAAGATGATTGGATGGCACCACCGACTCGATGGACATGAATTTGAACAAGCTCTGGGAGTTGGTGATGGACAGGGAAGCCTGGAGTGCTGCAGTCCATGGGGACACAAACAGTTGGACACAGCTGAGCGACTGAACTGAATTAGAAAATCTGTTGTATTCAGTCACCAAGTCATTTTCGACTCTTTGAAACCCCATGGACTGCAGAAAGTTAGGCTTCTCCATCATTCACTATCTCCTAGTTTCCTCAAATTCATGTCCATTGAATCAATGATGTACTCTAACCATCTCATCCTCTGCCATCCTCTTCTCCTTTTGACTTCAATCTTTTGCATCAGTGTCTTTACCAATGAGTTGGCTCTTCACATATAGTAGCCAAATCAGAGCTTCAGTTTCAATATCAGTCTTTCCATTCAATATTCTGGATTGATTTCCTTTAAAATCGACTGGTTTGACCTCCTTGCAGTCCAAGAGATTCTCAAGAGTCTTCTCCATCACCACAGTTTGAACCCATCAGTTCTACAACCCTTAAACTTCTTTTTGGTCCCACTCTCACATGCATACATGACAACTGGGAAAAACATAGTTTTGACTATATGGACTTTTGTCAGCAAAGTGATGTCTTTGCATTTTAATACACTGTTTAAATTTGTCCTAGCTTTTCTTCCAAGGAAAAAGTGGCAGTCTTGATTCCAGGTTGTGATTCATCCCATTCAGCATTTAGTTTGATGAACTCTGCATATAAATTAAATGATGATATACAGTCTTGTCATACTCCTTTTCTAATTTTGAACCAGTCAGTTGTCCCATGTCCAGTTCTAATTGTTGCTCTTGACCTGCATACTGCTTTCTAAGCAGACAGGTATAATGCTCTGGTATTCCCATCTTTTTTAAGAATTTTCTACAATTATTGTGATCTACACAGTCAAGGGCAAACATTTACTTGCTCCTGGAAAGGACTAATAATATATTGAATATTATATTATATAAAAATATACATTATGTATTGTGGCATCTACAGTTGGAGATTTTTATTTTCAAACACTTCAGAAAAGTCATATAAATGACTAAAATTCTGTTAAGAAAATATAGAAATTAATGCAGTTATTATAACTCATTTTATATATGGGACTTGAATATCCACAGATTTTCATCTCTGCTTGGTCCTGGAACCAATACCTTTAGATACTTAGAGATGACTATGTGTCAAATTGACAACTGATACATAATTCATTGAGTGTATAAAAATCTTCTACAGCATTATATATTCTATGTAACAAATATCCACTTGAAGTTGTAATGCTCATGGAGTTCACAATTCTGCTGACTATAGCAGCATTTTGATAAAATCGGAGGGGGTGAAAGAATAGAGATGATGAAGAGAACACCAAGAGAACATGAGAGAGAATTCTTGGAGGGTTTGAGTGAGTTTTAAACTTTAGGGTTGGTTTGATACTAGTTGCTAGTGGGTACTAACAGTCAGAGGTAATTATATTGTAAAAACACATTTAATTGTTTATGAAACAATTTAGGTTAAGTTTTATATATTTATTTTTGGCCTGGGATTCTTTAAAAGTAATTCTGATCTGGGACTGAACTGCTTAGGATTTAACCCTTCAGAAAACATAATCACCATGAAGAGAGCTTTCATTACTCTTGTCAAGGCACTAATGTATCCACAACTAACAGGACATTCTGGAAGTAAAACTTATCAAGGTGTGTTTGAATGTTGAAGTCAAATTGGGGTAGTTTTTAAATACAGTTATTTTCCTATATCCTGAAATTTTCTTGTGTTAGAGTAATAACTACTAAGTATTCTTACAGTTTTAGAATCTTCAGACAATCAGTGTATATGCCTTATTTCTATAACAGCCCAATGTGGATGTTTTGGGTCAGATGTTTGGCCTGTGACTGAGTTTGAAGCATTGACTCTTTCTGTTTTTCAATTTTTTCATCCACTGTGATCTTGGGATTTTCTGCTCTACCCATCTGACAAAGTGGAAGGCAGTGGAGAAGGACATCTGCTTCTCAGAAAATGGAACCTGGCAGAAACACCTCACTTCCTTCCATGTTCCATTAAGAATTAGTTATATTGTCCTATCACATTGAAAGTGAGACTCAGATACATTGTCTTGATTTTATGGAGTTTCCAACAAAAATACCTATTCTGACAAGGTCAATAATTAGTTGAGAGTATTTCTTCATATCCAAGACAGACCATTTGCAGCTCCTACATTTATGATATGTTTATATGAAAATTGATTGCAAATAGTTAACCTCATCTATTTTAATACTCCATCATGAAACAAGTATCAGGGTCCTGAAGAATCATTTGGTTTCCTTCTTAGCTGCAAACCTGAATAGTTTTGAACATATTGCACGAAATCATAGTCTCTAGTGGGAGGTCCATGGTGGGAGCTCTCAAGGCTACCAGAAATTCAGCCAGAAGCACCACTTAAGCTCATGCTTATGCTCATGCTCAGTCACTTCAGTCATGTCTGACTCTCTGCGACTCCATGGACCACAGCCCACCAGGCTCCTCTATTCATGGGATTCTCAAGGCAAGAGTACTGGAGTGGGTTGCCAGTACCTCTCCACCACTTAAGCTCAGTTTTCTCAATTTGTCTACATGGAAACTGTATTTTATTTATTTAATTTTGCCTTTCCTGAAAATGCTAATACATTACTCAAGTGGAAATAGTTTATTATAGAGATTAAACTCAAATAATTATTTATCCAATCCCAATTTGCAGTTTTGGGTCCCCAGTTATTAGTCACTTATTGCATGTTTAGAATGTTTCAGAGCTCTCCAAGATCACCCTCATGTTTAGTGATTCACTAGATGGACTCAGACTAAGGTTTGAAAGTGAAAGTGAAGTTGCTCAATTGTGTCCGACTCTTTGCGACCTCATGGAATGTAACCTATCAGGCTCCTCCGTCCATGGGGTTTTCCAGGCAAGAGTGCTGGAGTGGATTGCCATTTCCTTCTCCAGGGGATCTTCCCGACCCAGGGATCAAACTCAGGTCTCCTGCATTTCAAGCAGATGTTTTACCGTGTGAGCCACCAGGGAAGCCCAAGGCTAAGGTTTATTACAGTGAAAAGATATATGATAGGATTAACAAGAAAAAAAAAAAAAAAAAAGACCAAGTAGACAGTATCTGTAGAAATCTATAAACAGGATTCATTGTGTTCTCTTCTTCTTATGATGGGGCAAATTAAGTATGTCTTTTCCAAAGCAATGAAAAAATACATTATAATCTTTGTAGCTTTCTCCCCAGGGAAGCCCCTTAGGGACTCAGCTCCTGTAGTTTTAGTGACCTGATCACATGTGCACCCTCTACCTCATCTTCAGAATTCCACATTCTGAAAAGGAAAACAAGTAGTTACCATAAATCAGATTTTTACGGTCTACACAAAATGATTGATCTTTAATCAGTTAGAAAATAGATCAAGACAGCAGCACGGTCCAACCTTGCAAGCCAGCTTTTCTAAAGATAGCAATTGCAGATCTGCTATGTTAACTCTTTTCTGCACAACTACCAAAATATTTAATATGTTTTATATATTTAAACCCTATGATGATCCTCTTCAATTAAGATAATTCATGTAAAGCAAGTAAAGTTGAAGTAAAGGGGACTAATGAATTTTGAGTCCAAAATATGTATCAGAGTCTTTACTAGATAATTTAAATATATTGATTCAAGGAACAGTGAATTTTCCCTATGGCCACATGACTAATAACTGGGGACCCAAAACTGAAAATTGGGATTGGATAATTTTAGACTACACTTTTGTGCCTTTTCCCAAATGCTTAGAGAATGGCATGTATCTACAGTGTCCAGTATGATAGCCAATGATCATTAATAAGTGTGGCTAGACACAAAGGATATGCTATATAAGTGTGTGCATACACCAGATTTTGAAAACACAGGAAAAGAAAAAAAAGAATGCAATGTATCTTATTAATAATTTTTAATAATTAAAATACTTTTAATATTGAATATACTTGGACATATTTTGGCTACATTGATTCAAATAAACTGTGTTATTAAGTTGATTTTATCTGTCCTTATGCTTTTAATATGGATAGTATAAAATTTTAAATTATATAACTCATTATATCTCTTTTAGTCAGCACTAGTCTATACACACAGGACCTACCACTGACAGTTACAAAAACTATGACTCACAGACCTCACGGGGGAGCTGCTGTCCTCACACCAGAGGGTGCACAGCCAATGAACTGCAGTCCTTCAAGAGAGTCATATTCAAGAATTTCCACCTGGGGTCAGTCATGCTATAATACATATTTGTATTAATCAAGGCTCCTGCATTTTCTTGGAACAGAAGAGAAGACACTGTTGAAGCAGTTTTCCAGACTTTGCACCTAGACTTTCTTATCTGAGGGCTCTGACTATGCAGATTCATTATTTTTCCACTCCTAACCCTTCCCTTTTCATACCATTCATGGGGTTCTCAAGGCAAGAATACTGAAGTGGTTGACCATTCCCTTCTCCAGTGGACCACATTCTGTCAGACCTCTCCACCATGACCCACCTATTTTGGGTGGCCCCACACGACATGGCTTAGTTTGATTGAGTTAGACAAGGCTGTGGTCTCTGTGATTAGATTGACTAGTTTTATGTGATTATGGTTTGTGTGTCTGCCCTCTGATGCTTCTTGCAACACCTACCATTTTACTTGGGTTTCTCTTACCTTGGATGTGGGGTATTTTTTCACAGCTGCTCCAGCAAAGCAAAGCCACTGCTCCTTACCTTGGATGAGTGGTATCTCCTCACAGCCACCCCATATGACCTTGAATATGGAGTAGCTCCTCTCGGCCTTCCTGCACCCATGCAGCCACCACTCCTTAGGTGTAGGATACTGAAAAAGGAACTCCCTAGGTCAGTAGGTGCCCAATATTCTACTGGAGATCAGTGGCGAAATAACTCCAGAAAGAATGAACGGATGGAGCCAAAGCCAAATGCAGTTGTGGATGAGACAGGTGATAGAAGCAAGGTCCGATGCTGTAAGAGCAATATTGCATAGGAACCTGGAATGTTAGGTACATGAATCTAGGCAAATTGAAAGTAGTAAAAAAGGAGATGGCAAGAGTGAACATCAACATTCTAGGAATCAGTGAACTAAAATGGACTGGAATGGGTGAATTTAACTCAGATGACCATTATATCTACTACTGCGGGCAGGAATCCCTAGAAGAAATGGAGTAGCCATCATGGTCAACAAAAGAGTCAGAAATGCAGTACTTGGATGCAATTTCCAAAATGACAGAATGATCTCTGTTCGTTTCCAAGGCAAATCATTCAATATCACAGTAATCCAAGTCTATGCCCCAACCAGTAACACTGAAGAAGCTGAAGCTGAACAGTTCTAAGAAGATCTCTAAGATTTTTTAGAACTAACACCTAAAAAAGATGTCTTTTTCATTAGAGAGTACTGGAATGCAAAAGTAGGTAGTCAAGAAACACCTGGGGTAACAGGCAAATTTGGCCTTGGAATACAGAATGAAGCAGGGGGAAAGCTAATAGAGTTTTGCCAAGAGAACGCACTGGTCAGAGCAAGCACCCTCTTCCAACAACACAAGAGAATACTCTACACATGGGCATGACCAGATGGTCGACACCGAAATCAGATTGATTATATTTTTTTACAGCCAAAGATGGAGAAGCTCTATATAGTGAGCAAAAACAAGACCGGAAGCTGACTGTGGCTCAGATCATGAACTCCTTGTTGCCAAATTCAGACTTAAATTGAAGAAAGTAGGGAAAACCACTAGACCATACAGGTATGACTTAAATAAAATACTTATGACTATACAGTGGAAGTGAGAAATAGATTTAAGGGTCTAGATCTTATAGACAGAGTGATTGATGAACTATGAACAGAGGTTTGTGACATTGTAGAGGAGACAGAGATGAAGACCATCCCCATGGAAAAGAAATGTAAAAAAGCAAAATGGCCATCTGAGGAGGCCTTACAAATAGCTGTGAAAAGAAGAAAAGCAAAAAGCAAAGGAGAAAAGGGAAGATATAAGTATCTGAACACAGAGTTCCAAAGAATAGCAAGGAGAGATAAGAAAGCCTTCCTCAGGGATCAATGTAAACAAATAGAGAAAAATAACAGAATGTGAAAGCCTAGAGATCTCTTCAAGAAAATTAGAGATACCAAGGGAACATTTCATGCAAAGATGGGCTCAATAAAGGACAGAAATGGTATGGACCTAACAGAAGCAGAAGATATTAAGAAGAGGTGGCAAGAATACACAGAAGAAATGTACAAAAAAGATCTTCATGACCAAGATAATCACAATGGTGTGATCACTCACATAGAGCCAGACATCCTGAAATGTGAAGTCAAGTGGGCCTGAGAAAGCATCATCATGAACAAAGCTAGTGGAGGTGATGGAATTCCAGTGGAGCTGTTTCAAATCCTGGAAGATGATGCTGTGAAGGTTCTGCACTCAATATGCCAGCAAACTTGGAAAACTCAGCAGTGTGCACAGGACTGGAAATGTCAGTTTTCATTCCAATCCCAAAGAAAGGCAGTGCCAAAGAATGCTCAAACTACTGCACAATTGCACTTATCTCACACGCTAGTAAAGTAATACTCAAAGTTCTCCAAGCCAGGCTTCAGTAATACGTAAACCGTGAACTTCCAGATGTTCAAGCTGGTTTTAGAAAAGTCAGAGGAACCAGAGATCAAATTGCCAACTTCCACGGGATCATGAAAAAGCAAGCGAGTTTCAGAAAAACATCTATTTCTGAATAATTGACTATGTCAAAGCATTTGACTGTGTGGATCAGAATAAACTGTGCAAAATTCTGAAAGAGATGGGAATGCCAGACCACCTGACCTGCCTCTTGAGAAACCTATATGCTGGTTAGAAAGCAACATTTAGAACTGGACATGGAACAACAGACTGGTTCCAAATAGGAAAAGGAGTACGTCAAAGCTGTATATTGTCACCCTGTTTATTTAACTTCTATGCACTGTACATCATGGGAAATGCTGGGCTGGAGGAAGCACAAACTGGAATCAAGATTGCCAGGAGAAATATCAACACCCTAGATATGAAGATGACACCACCCTTATGGCAGAAAGTGAAGAGGAACTAAATAGCCTCTTGATGAAAGTGAAAGTGGAGAGTGAAAAATTTGGCTTAAAGCTCAGCATTCAGAAAACGAAGATCATGGCACCTGGTTCCATCATTTCATGGGAAATAGATGGGGAAACAGTGGAAACATTCTCAGGTTTTATTTTTTGGGGGCTCCAAAATCACTGCAGATGGTGATTGCAGCTATGAAATTAAAAGATGCTTACTCCTTAGAAGGAAAATTATGACCAACCTAGATAGCATATTCAAAAGCAGAAACATTACTTTGCCAACAAAAGTCCATCTAGTCAAGGCAATGTTTTTTCCAGTGGTCATGTATGAATGTGAAATTTGGACTGTGAAGAAAGCTGAGCACCTAATAATTGATGCTTTTGAACTGTGGTGTTGGAGAATACTCTTGAGAGTCCCTTGGTTGCAAGGAGATCCAACCAGTCCATTCGAGAGGAGATCAGTCCTGGGTGTTCATTGGAAAGACTGATACTAAAGCTGAAACTCCAGTACTTTGGCCACCTCATGCGAAGAATTGACTCATTGGAAAAGACTCTGATGCTGGAAGGGACTGGGGGCAGGAGGAGAAGGGGATGACAGAGGATTAGATGGCTGGATTGCATCACTGACTCGATGGACATGAGTTTGGGTGAACTCCGGGATTTGGTGATGTACAGGGAGGCTTGGCATTCTGCAGTTCGTGGAGTTGCAAAGAGTCAGATACAACCGAGGGACTGAACTGAACTGAACCCTTTTCTTTCCCCAAGTTTTCTGGTCCATACATCATCTAGAGCCTTTTATTCAGTTTATCAGCACCAAGGCAATTCCACTTGTCTACATTGCACGTTAGTTGATCCACACTTATGCCAATATTTAGAGAAGAAAGAAGTTGGCAGCATTCTATTTCTGGACAGTTGCTTATCTATTATACTTAGTGAATAAAAATGACCATTATTTGTCTTAATTGACCACCTAAACATCTGGCATCTCTGACCAACTTTATTAAATATTAGATCCCCTTCCTTGTGAGAACTATAATTTTGTATATAAAAAAAATTGGAATCATAAAGCTTGAGTTGAAACACCCCTCTTATAGGTTTACATATTACAATTCTGAATATCAATGTCCAGGTCATTTCACTTCCAATTTGCCTTGATTCATGGACCTAACATTCCAGGTTCCTAGGCAATATTGCTCTTTACAGCATCAGACCTTAGTCTATCACCAGTCACTTCCACAACTGGGTAGTTTTTGCTTTGGCTCCATCTCTTCATTCGGTCTAGTCAAGGCTTCAGTTTTTCCAGTAGTCATGTGTGGATTTGAGAGTTGGACGGTGAAGAAAGCTGATCACTGAAGAATTGATGCTTTTGAACTATGGTGTTGGGGAAGACTCTTGAGAGTCCTTGGACTGCAAGGAGGTCCAACCAGTCCATCCTAAAGGAGATCATTTCTGGGTGTTCATTGGAAGAACTGATGTTGAATATGAAACTCCAATACTTTGGCCACCTCATGCAAAGAGTTGACTCATTGGAAAAGACCCTGATGCTGGCAGGGACTGGGGGCAGGAGAAGGGGACAACAGAGGATGAGGTGGCTGGATGGCATCACCGACTCAATGGACATGGGTTTGGGTAGACTCCAGGAGTTGGTGATGGACAGGGAGGCCTGGCATGATGAGATTCATGGGGTTGTAAAGAGTTGGAAATGACTGAGCAACTGAACTGAACTGAACTGAGTTCATTTCACACTGTTATATATCTTTATTTCCTGCCCTGTCTCCAACATTAAAGTTACTTAAAGACAGCAGCCATACTTAATTTTCTGTCCCAATACATAAGATATGCCTTTTCCATAGAAGAGTCTCAACTGTTTGTCAATTAAATGAAGAAGTGTACTTGTGTAAATTAATACAGGTAGTAAGTGTTAAATAAATGTTTCAAATGCTAGTTTTCTGGTATTAGGTTCAGGGATCTCCATGCTATGATTGTTACCTATATTTTGAATTTGTGGCAGGTGCATGGTCAGAAAAGAACAGATAGGGAAGCATAACTCTAAGGTCATAGAAGTTTTTCAATACCTATATACATTTTATATTACTTTATTTTATATCATTTCTTGATTAAAGAGGTGAATTTATTTTTTATTCTATATAAATCGAACTTCAACCTCAGTAGGCTAAACTCAAGGCATCAATAGAGCTGAGTTTCTTTCTGAAGGCTCTATATGAAAATCTGTTTGTCTTTTGGACAAAGACAAAATCTGTTTGTCTGTTGGAACTCTGAAGATGGGACCCAGAAAACTCTGTGGTCACAAGATTTCAGCTGTATTTAATATATGGTAAAGTTTGAGAACATTCTAAACCATTCTAATACTTAATAAGCTTCTAGGAGATAGCTATATATGAGTCTGGAGTAATCTAACTACTCTTCAATAGGATAACAATTCTAGAAGTCAGAGAAGGCCAAAATATAAGTGCTTATAAAGGCTAAATATCTGGGTATCTTTGTTATCCTTATTAATTTCAGAGAGAGTAGGAAATAATTGAGCTATCCTCTAAAGTTGCAGCTCAGAGTAATTGAAGGTAAGTTTTCAAGGAGGAGGAAGATAAAAATATCATATTCCACAAATTGCATTTTAAATCCATTTCAGAAAAAAATGATTTCCTGAAGCTGATGACACCTAATATTATGAAATGTAGTAGTTTGATAAGTCACTTCTGTTTTTAATCCATTTCTGCTTTCCATCTAATTACTAATTATTTAATCTATTTCTATGACCAATCACTAAGAATATCATTGAGTTATATTATGGATAGAAACGTATGTATGGTACAGTTACTGCCCTGGAAAACTGAAAATACTGAATGGGAGATATGACTAATACTTCAAAAAGCATTTAAAGACAATATTCTACCACATAAAATTATTTCAGAAAAATTGTTCACTTAGTAATATAATTGAAGTGGTTGTCACAACCTGAGCAGATCTCGTGAATATTTCCAGAATTCAAAAATATCTGAGATCCTTGGCTAGATATGCACTTTATTTGTCAAGGTAAATGCTTCAAGTGAATCTAGCTGATAAAAAATATCCACCCCTCTCCCTTACTCAACTGCCATCTGTACTCTTTATTCTGCTTTTATGATACAATGTTAAGATTTACACATCTAAATTTCCATAGAAAAATGATAGGTGGAAGTTGACTTGGCACTTATCAGCCTGGTATTGGAATTAGCAGATGGCCCAGTCCTAACCCCTAGGCTGTCATGTTCTCCTGTTGAATGCAACTTTGTAGAACCTTGATATCAAACAAGGCAATTTTGTGACTGTGACAGGTCAAGACAAAACACAGAAGAGCCTCATAAGCATATCTTATTAGAGACAAGTAGTAATTATATCCAAATCATAAAATTGTTCATCCATCTTCCTTGACTGTATCTATTATGAATAGTATCATTTAGTTGTAAGTTCAGTTCAGTTCAGTTGCCCAGTCATGTCAGACTCTTTGAAACCCCATGAATCGCAGCACACCAGGCCTCCCTGTCCATCACCAACTGCCGGAGTTCACTCAGACTCACGTTCATTGAGTCCGTGATGCCATCCAGCCATCTCATCCTCTGTCTTCCCCTTCTCCTCCTGCCCCCAATCCCTCCCAGCATCAGAGGCTTTTCCAATGAGTCAACTCTTCACATGAGGTGGCCAAAGTACTGGAGTTTCAGCTTTAGCATCATTCCTTCCAAAGAAATCCCAGGGCTGATCTTCTTCAGAATGGACTGGTTGGATCTCCTTGCAGTCCAAGGGACTCTCAAGAGTCTTCTCCAACACCACACTTCAAAAGCATCAATTCTTCGGCACTCAGCCTTCTTCACAGTCCAACTCTCACATCCATACATGACCACAGGAAAAACCATAGCCTTGACTAGATGGACCTTAGTTGGCAAAGTAATGTCTCTGCTTTTGAAAATACTATCTAGGTTGGACATAACTTTTCTTCCAAGGAGTAAGCGTCTTCTAATTTCATGGCTGCAGTCACCATCTGCAGTGATTTTCGGGCCCCCAAAAACAAAGTCTGACACTATTTCCACTGTTTCCCCATCTATTTCCCATGAAGTGATGGGACCAGATGCCATGATCTTCATTTTCTGAATGTTGAGCTTTAAGCCAACTTTTTCGCTCTACTCTTTCACTTTCATCAAGAGGCTTTTTAGCGCCTCTTCACTTTCTGCTGGCAAAGTAATGTCTCTGCTTTTGAAAATACTATCTAGGTTGGACATAACTTTTCTTCCAAGGCGTAAGCGTCTTCTAATTTCATGGCTGCAGTCACCATCTGCAGTGATTTTGGAGCCCAAAAAAATAAAGTCTGACACTGTTTCCACTGTTTCCCCATCTATTTCCCATGAAGTGATGGGACCAGATGCCATGATCTTCGTTTTCTGAATGTTGAGCTTTAAGCCAACTTTTTCTCTCTCCTCTTTCACTTTCATCAAGAGGCTTTTTAGCTCCTCTTCACTTAAGTATAAATAAGAATTATGAAAATAAAATTGACTTAGGTTCTAAACTCAAATGATTATTAACAGGTTTTTACTTACATGAACCTCTGGTGAGACACTTGAAAATCGTCTTGGATAATTTTTATTGTGTGGCATCCCTTCAGCACTGAATGCCAATAATGGTAACAACCCAGAATGTCCCCACAACTTCCAGATGGCTCCTACCAGGCAGTGTCCCCCAAACCCACTGACATAAATCTAAGTTTGCTTTTAGCAAAAGAGATGATCAACTGATTAAAAGTATCATAATAGTCAAGGGTGTTTATTTTTTAATTGGGTCAATACCTTAAGACAAAGAAAGACATCATTTATGGTAGAACTTGTTTGTGGGGGGTGGAGAAGTGCAGTGTGAAGAATGAAGAGGATCTCCTTTTTGCAGCCCTTAAACTACTTGGCATATGTGTACTCTTTATATTTTTGATTCTAGCCTTTCCTCTTAAATCCCTTTTCTGTAAGCTCCATATACACTTTATATGACAAAAGAAATGTCTTTCTAAATAAAATTCTTTTTACATTTTCTGATCGTATTTTTAAGAGCTTCTCTATGTTTCTAGTGCTGTCAAAAAAATCAACTGATGTTTTCTGTTTCCAGCATGATATTGTGCTAGCTACTAGGGAGTCAAAGGTGAACAAGATGCAGCCTGAATTCTCAGTATATTTGTGATTGTAATTCAATCTAGCACAGCATTTACAGGGCAAGGCACAATGCTAGGCATTCTATGATCCATGCACACATATATGTACATACATTTATGTTTATGCTTTTAGGGAGCTGACACATACATATAATTATGAGGAGAATCCATATAAACACAATCAAATGTGAAGAAAGGAGAAACTTTAAAAAGCAAGAGGATCTTCTCAACCCAGGTATCGAACCCAGGTCTCCCACACTGCAGGCAGCTGAGCCATCAGGGAAGCCCCTAAAAAGCAAGAGATTTTATAAATGATAGTTTATTAACAAGGATAAATGAATTTTATAGGATTTGTGTATTTATCTGTAACTCGTAACATGTAAGTATATAAGCCTTTGAAATGATATATATTATGTGAACTATATATATGTATATAATATAACTGTATATACTGTAAATAGCCCCAGCAGGAATGAAGAAATAGAGTGCCCAGTTGTGAATATGTCTGGTGGTGAAAGTAAAGTCCATGCTGTAAAGAACAATATTGCATAGGAATCTATGGAATGTTAGGTCCATGAATCAAGGTAAACTGGAAGTAGTCAAACAGGAGATGGCACGAATGAACATTGACGTTTTAGGAATCAGTGAACTAAAATGGACTGGAATGGGTGAATTTAGTTCAGATGATCATTATATCTACTACTGTAGGTAAGAATTCCTTAGAAGGAATGGAGTACACCTCATAGTCAACAAAAGAGTCCAAAATGCAGTACTTGGGTGCAATCTCAAAAATGACAGAATAATCTCAGTTAATTTCCAAGGCAAAGAATTCAATATCACAGTAATCCAAGTCTATGCCCCAACCACTAATGCCAAAGAAGCTGAAGTTCAAAGGTTCTAGGAAGACCTACAAGACCTTCTAGATCTAACACCAGAAAAAAAGATGTCCTTTTCATCATAGGGGACTGGAATGCGAAAGTAGGAAGTCAAGAGATACCTGGAGTAACAGGCAGCTTTGTTATTGGAGTACAAAACGAAGCAGGGCAAAGGCTAACGGTTTTCACAAGAGAACACACTGGTCATAGCAAACACCCTCTTCTGACAACAGAAGAGATGACTGTACACATGGACATCACCAGATGGTCAATAATGAAATCAGGTTGATTATATTCTTTGCAGCCAAAGATGGAGAAGCTCTATAGTCAGCAAAAACAAGACTGGAAGCTGACTGTGGCTCAGATCATGAACTCCTTATTGCCAAATTCAGACTTAAATTGAAGAAAGTAGGGAAAACTACTAGACCATTCAGGTATGACCTAAATCAAATACCTTACGATTATACAGTGGAAGTGACAAATAGATTCAAGGGATTAGATCTGATAGAGTGTCTGAAGAACTATGGATGGAGTATTGATATTTCTCCCGGCAATCTTGATTCCAGCTTGTGTTTCTTCCAGTCCAGCGTTTCTCATGATGTACTCTGCATAGAAGTTAAATAAGCAGGGTGACAATATACAGCCTTGACGTACTCCTTTTCCTATTTAATGCTGAAGCTGAAACTTCAATACTTTGGCCACCTGGTGCAAAGAACTGATTCTCTGGAAAAGACCCTGATGCTGGGAAAGTTTGAAGGCAGGAGGAGAAGGGGATGACATGATAGGATAAGGATGAGATGGTAGGATGGCATCTTTGACTCCATGGACATGAGTTTGAGCAAGCTCATGGAGTTGGTAATGGACAGGGAAGCCTGGTGTGCTGCAGTCCATGGCATCACAAAGAGTCAGACGTGACTGAGTAACTGAACTGAACTATTTCAACTAGGTTGTACTAGTGAAAAAGAACCAAACTGCCAATCTTCTGCCAATGCAGGAAACTCAGGAGATGCATATTTGATCCCTGTGTTGGGAAGATTCCCCTAGAGGAGAGCATGGTTACCCACTCTATTATTCTTGCCTGGAGAATCCAGTGGACTCAGGAGACTGCTGGGCTACCAGTCCATAAGGTCACAAAGAGTCAGACACGACTGAGGCAACTCAGCACGCATAAGAACATACCAAACAAACTGTGAAAGAACACGCCAGAATTGAGAGGAAGTTAATGGAAGCAGCTCTACAATGACTGTCTAGATCTGTTCATCACACTTGGAGAGGAGCTATGACAGCAATTAAATTTTCTGCAATATTTCTCTTACACTATGCCAACGGTTGCTGGCGGTGTTCTTTCCCCTAGGAACTGTTACCATAGAGACTACCAACATCATCACTGATGGAACTAAGCCTCATTCTTAATCTTCACAGGATCTCACTTGTGAAGGAGAAGAATTTGGCTGGTGATCATTATAAACTCTTTTCAGTTCAGTTCAGTCGCTCAGTCGTGTCCAACTCTTTGCGACCCCATGAATCGCAGCATGCCAGGCCTCCCTGTTCATCACCATCTCTCGGAGTTCACTCAGACTCACATACATTGAGTCAGTGATGCCATCCAGCCATCTCATCCTCGGTCGTCCCCTTCTCCTCCTGCCCCCAATCCCTCCCAGCATCAGAGTCTTTTCCAATGAGTCAACTCTTCGCATGAGGTGGCCAAAGTACTGGAGTTTCAG
>SJYT01008508.1:505152-525290 GCA_006410635.1 Cephalophus harveyi | reverse complement strand
GAAGCACCGCTTCCCCAAGGGCTACCGGCACCCGACGCTGGAAGCGCGGCTCAGCCGGCGGCGGACGGTGCAGGAGGCCCGGGCGTTGCTCCGCTGTCGCCGCGCAGGTAAGACGGCCCAGCTGGGGGTCGCGGGGGGCCTCCGGGGCCCGGGCGACGCAGGTGAGGGGCTCCCCTGCGCTGCGGGGTTGGGGGCGGGCGAGATTTGACTCAGTTTCTCCGTTTGTACCTTCTTCACGGCTTTCCGTTAAGAAATGTCACCCTTTCATCCTTCTTTTCCTTTCATTAACTCTTAAGAAGCCACTTGACGTTATAGCTGTCTCTTATACACATCTAGATGTGTATAAGAGACAGGGGGGGGGGAGAGAGAGGGGATTTTGAGCTAAGATCTCGGTTTCCAGACAGAAAGTAGACCAAAGGCAAAGACCCTGCAGGGAGGAGCTTGTGCAGCATAAAAACAACTGAAGCCAGAGTTTCTGGAGCACGCGGGAGATAGTGGCTAAGGTGCGTGCATGCGAAGTCGCTTCAGTCTCTGTCCCGCTCTTCACCACCCTATGAACTGTAGCCAGCCAGGCTCCTCTGTCCGTGGGGATTGTCCAGGCAAGAATACTGGAGTGGGTTGCCATGCCCTCCTCCAGGGGATCTTCTCGACCCAGGGATCGAAGTTGAGGCTCTTATGTCTCCTTCATTGGCAGGCGGGTTGTTCACCACCAGCGCCACCTGGGAAGCCCAGGGTCCAGGGTAAGTGTTGGCTGCTGCTGCTGCTGCTAAGTCGCTTCAGTCGTGTCCGACTCTGTGCGACCCCATAGACGGCAACCTACCAGGCTCCCCCGTCCCTGGGATTCTCCAGGCAAGAACACTGGAGTGGGATGCCATTTCCTTCTCCAATGCATGAAAGTGAAAAGTGAAAGTGAAGTCGCTCAGCCGTGTCCGACTCAACAACTTCATGGACTGCAGCCCACCAGGCTCCTCCGTCTGTGTGATTTTCCAGGCAAGAGTACTGGAGTGGGGTGCCATTGCCTTCTCCGTAAGTGTTGGCAAACCCAGATCATTTAAGTTGTTGGGAGGCCAAGATCAGGATGAGACTTTATTCCAACTGACACAGAAATAATTGGGCAGTTTAGCAGGTTATAGGGAGCAGGAGTGGAAACAGGGGGCCCTTTAGAGGCTGTTGCAGGGTGAAAAGGTGACATTGATGTAGACTAAAGTGATAGCAGTGTGGCTGGAGAACAGCTGTCAGACAGACTTGATAAGGGCAGATGGACTGGGAGAGGAGCATTTTATGAATGAGGAAACTGAGGCAAAGGGAACTGAAGTAACTTGCATCATAAACAATACATGAAATCAATAGTGCGTAAGGACACATGCTAGTATATAGCTGAGCTTGAAGTCAAGCTCATGGGGAAAACCACTCTTTCCATCAAGCTCTACTGCCTTTCTGGCATGGAGAAGAGCCCACGGAGGCCTCCTGGCTTTTGCCACATGACAGTTCCGCTTTCACGTGCGTATCTGGAGTTGTCACCAGGAGACATACAGAAAAGCCTAGGCTGTTCCATTCCTGTGATCACTTGTAGAAATTACATGATGAAAAAGGGCAGGAAGTCTGATCTTCATGGCTTGCATTATGTCAGGAGGATGTTTGCAAGTCTGCTGTCGGGTTCTATCTCTTCTAGAGAAAGAGAATCTCTCTTCACTCATTTCTTTCCCAAATGAGAAAGAAAAAGTTCTAATTGGGCATTTTGGTAGGCGTCTTCAAAAATGACTTCCCTTGGACTTTCCTGGTGGTCCAGTGGCTGGGAGCCCATGTACCAACGTGGGGAACTTGGGCTCAGTCCCTGGTCTGGGAAGATTCCACATGCCATGGAGCAAACTGCAAGCCATGAGCCACAGCTACTGAGCCCATGTGCTCTAAAGCCCATTCTCCACCACAGGAGAAACCACCACCAGGGAAGCCACTGCAATGAGAAGCCCACACACCGCAAGCAGAGAGCAGCTGCACTCACCGCAACGCCGCAGCTAGCGAAGGCCCACGTGCAGCGATGAAGACCCAGCACAGCCACAAAAAATTATAATAAATAAATAAATAAATTTAAAGAGTAAACATTATTTTTTAAAATGGCTTCCCTTGAGGTGAGGCAGGAGCTAGTAACTCATTTCTAACAAAGAGAATACAGCAAAAGTAT
This sequence comes from Cephalophus harveyi, assembly GCA_006410635.1. Classification (NCBI taxonomy): domain Eukaryota; kingdom Metazoa; phylum Chordata; class Mammalia; order Artiodactyla; family Bovidae; genus Cephalophus; species Cephalophus harveyi. The sequence goes on along the minus strand of SJYT01008508.1, from coordinate 523,108 downwards.
ACTCTAAAGTTTGTCATTTTAGAGATCGGGTTATAAAAGATGGTGATTTCCATCTTGCTCAACCTCTTCTGATCACTTACTCACCCTGATTAAGCCACCTGCTGTGTTATGAGTTGCCCACTGGAGAGACCAGTGTGGCAAGAATTGAGGGTGGCCTCCAGGCAATAGCCAGGGAGGAACTAAAGCCCTCAGATTAACAATCTGTGGGGAACTAAATCCTGCCACTAATCAAATAGTTATGTAAGCAAACAAAAAGGCAACACAAAAGAGAGATTCACAGGGACTCCAGGAGTTATTAAGTTGGGTTTTCTCTCCTATGAGAAGTCAGGGAGGGCTTCATGAGGAAGTAACATTTGAGCTGGAAATGAAAAGATGCCTAGATGAGTTTAGGCAACCAAGAGAAGGAAGAGCACTTCTGATGTAGGAAATAGCAGGTGCAAAGGCCCCATGGCAAGAGGGAGCCTGGCAAGAATGAGACTGAGAGAAGGCAAATGTGTTGAAGATTCCAGAGCAAAGGGGAGTTTTGTGGGAGATGAATCTGCAAGAGGGACACAGGGCCCCATGCAGGATGTCATGGGTCTTTGAAGCACAACAGGGAGCCACGGAAAGAGTTTAAACTAGATTTCCCATGGTAAAAGTCAGAACCAGTCTGACTATAGCAAGTCTGGGACTTTTAAATATGTTTGCACAATGGATTTTTCCAAAGTAGGGTGTTGGAAATTGGAGGAAACAAAAAGTGCTCACCAAATTGAAAAGGTATCTTGAGAATGGAAAACAAGGCAGGCAGCTCCATATAATCAATGGATAAGTTTATTGTAAGGTAACTTACAGGGTAGAATCAAGTGGACAGAGATCCAGAAGCATTTGCAGCTGCATTTTGAACCTTTAAGAGGCCATTGGGACAATTTTATAGTTAACCTAGGGTTTAGGGGTACATCCTTGGAAACAGGAAGTGCATTCCTAAGTCAAGATTTATGAATGGGTAACTAGTTTTTGCAGCAACCAAGAGTACATCAGCAAAGGTCTTCATCGTTTGGAGGCTAACAAAGCATAGAGGCCACCTGGACCTAAAAATCACTGATGACAGAGAAGAGATGAACTACACAGAACAGACATAGGTAGGGTGAGCAGAAGGACAGAAGGAACTGTACAGACCCAAGATGGCCTCAGTTATGCTAACAACCATACAGGGCAGTTCACACAGATCTGTAACCATGGAGATGACCATATGGACACTAAGAATTATGATAATGAAACTACAAACTTGGGAAACTGGGTTTTCCAAACCAAAAAGAATTGGTTCAATAGGAGCTTCAAGTAGGCTGAACTGATGAAAGGTGCTGGAAACCACATTAGTACAAAACAAAGGGTCTGATATTTGAAAAGGTTACCTTCCCTGTGTATGAATGAAACGCAGGGACTGTGGAGTGCAACTTCCCAGGATCCAGATCCCTGAGAGCAGATTCCAGGAGACGTTTTTCAGAGAGACGCCGAAGCTTTCCGGAAATAGCCGAACAGATTCCCTGAGAGCAGATTCCAAGAGAGGTTTTTCAGAGAGACGCCGAAACTTTCCGGAAATAGCCGAACAGCTGAGAGGTGGCGCCACCAAAGCCAACAGCGAGAGTCACCAAGGGTTTCCGGAAAAAGCCGAGGAGTGGAAAGAGCGGCTCACCGAGAGCTGCCGAGGGCTTACGGAAATAGCCGAAGAGCCGAGTGGCGGGACCAGGAGGCTTAGAAAAGAGCCGAAAGGTTGGGAGGAGGAACCACTTCCACAAGGCAAAAGGGTCGGCATTAGAGAGGCCGAAGAGGTCCGAGAACTTTCGGAGCAAGCCGAAGCAGCCCCGACAGTTTCCGGAGGTGGCCGAAGGGCTCCGAGCGGCGACGCGGAAACGCGAACATGGCGGCGGCGGGCGCTGCGGCCGCTAAGCTGAACGAGGAGCTGGCGCCTGCGGCCGAAGCGCTGGCCGCAGCCCGGGAGCGGAGCAGCCGCTTCCTGAGCGGCCTGGAGCTAGTGAAGCAGGGCGCCGAGGCGCGCGTGTTCCGCGGCCGCTTCCAGGGTCGCGCGGCCGTGGTGAAGCACCGCTTCCCCAAGGGCTACCGGCACCCGACGCTGGAAGCGCGGCTCAGCCGGCGGCGGACGGTGCAGGAGGCCCGGGCGTTGCTCCGCTGTCGCCGCGCAGGTAAGACGGCCCAGCTGGGGGTCGCGGGGGGCCTCCGGGGCCCGGGCGACGCAGGTGAGGGGCTCCCCTGCGCTGCGGGGTTGGGGGCGGGCGAGATTTGACTCAGTTTCTCCGTTTGTACCTTCTTCACGGCTTTCCGTTAAGAAATGTCACCCTTTCATCCTTCTTTTCCTTTCATTAACTCTTAAGAAGCCACTTGACGTTATAGCGACGAGCATTTGTCCCGGAGCTCTTGGCGCCTGGTTCAGTTCTGACTCTTCCACCTTTACTCAACGTTGAGCGTGTCTTTTAACTGCCCCGAGCCTCAGTTTCCCCATCTGAACAATCTCAACTTTCGATCGCTGTTAGTTACTTTTAAGAAGCAGATGTAGTTACAAGTACTTGCCCAGGAGCCAGGGTCTCTGGGTTCACACAGTCTAGTTCAGTTCAGTCGTGTCTCTGCGACTCCATGGACTGTAGCGCGCCAGGCTTCCCTGTCCATCACCAACTCCCGAGCTTGCTCAAACTCATGTCCATCGAATCGGTGATGCCTTCCAACCACCTCTTTCTCTGTTGTCCCCTTCTCCTCCTGCCTTCAGTCTTTCCCAGTATCAGTGTCTTTTCAAATGAGTCAGTTCTTCACATCAGGTGGCCAAAGTGTTGGAGTTTCAGCTTCAGCATCAGTCCTTCCAGTGAATATTCAGGACTGATTTCCTTTAGGATGGATGGACTGGTTGGATCTCCAGATCCAAGAGTCTTCTCCAATACCACAGTTCAAAAGCATCACTTCTTTGGCACTTAGCTTTCTTTATAGTCCAGCTCTCACATCTACCGGAGACCAGCCCCGGTTGGATCCAGGGTAATTTCGAAGCTGGGATGGTGTGGCAAGAGAGATATGAGAGAGATAAGGAAAGAGTTTGCAGTTAAGAGAATAGAGGTGAGAAAGAGGCTGTATTCCTTGGTTTACGTAGAAAGCCAAAAAAGCCCCGAGACAAGGGACTTGAACTATCTACGGAGGGCCACAGGCACCCGCTTGAATGGTGGAGGGTGCCCTGCCTTGGGCTCCCTCTCTCGTGGGTCTTAGAAGCCCGGGCAAATAAGTAGACACGGCTAGCCTCTATGCCCCAGACGGGAATCAGCCAGAAAATAGAGTAAGAAAAAGAAGACATAGGGGAAACAGTCTTTCCAGGAACTGGCCCGAGAAACTGGTCTGTCCTTTATTTTCCAGGAAAAGCTTTTACACTTTTAGTTGTACATAGATATCAGTGGACAATACAAAGTCATGCAGGGTCAGCAGTCCTGACCCTTATCGAGACCAGGCTTTCTCTCTGCATACTTAGCTGTATACACAGGTCTTAGGTGAAGTACATCATCTTCTGGCCAGAAGGCCTATTAGCATTTTATGGCCCTTTTTCTGATAAGGGTCCTTCAACCAGAAAACTTATTTGCTCTAAAAGTGTTGTTCTTACTAAAGTCTGGTGCCACTCTCAGAAAGCACTGAATAAAGTTACATTCTTACATAGCAAGGACACAACAATTTATAACAAAGAAAGAGGAGTACAGTGATTTATAACAAAGAGAAAATTCATAAACTCAAAAGTCTAGTATTGCTAACATCAAAACTACTATATTCCTATTTCTGCATCCCAATTACATTGATTAATATCCTCCCAGGTGCCTAAAAGATAAAGGATATGGAGGCCTGGCGGCAAACATTAACTCAACAATGAAACCCTTCACTAAACTAATTTTTAGCTGTAAAAGGCTCTATATCTTTAAGATGTTTTAAGCTTCGTGCCTCTCGTGGTTGGGGGGCTCTAAACAATCACATGTGTAGTTGTAAAAATTCCGGGCGAACCTGTCAGGCAAGTTAGAGAGCCATCAGAGGGATTTGAGCTGAGACACTCCTTTCATATGCAGGAGACCAGTTGGAGCTCTAAGTTAACTTTTTCCAGAGAAAGGTGGTTGGCCCGTAATGTCAGAAGAGTATAGTATAGCAGACAGTAAACAGACAGATTTTGGTTTCGGGGTAGATGCTCAGGCAGAGGACCCCTTGAGACCTGACTCGCCTTGCCCCGTCAGGTCTCTCCGCATGACCTTGTCATGGGCGGGATCTCCCGTGCTGGCTCCCGGCACACATCCATACATGACTACTGGAAAAACCATAGCTTTGACTAAACACTATTTTGCACCATGACCATAAACCTTTGCCTCTGTTGAGAAACAAAGTTCAGAGGGGGGGAGTAACTTGCTCAAGGTTACACAGTTAGTAAGGCTTTCACCCCCTATCCCTCTGACTCAGAAACACTGGCATTTCACTTTTACACTTTCTACCTTTGTTTCTTTCATTGGTAATTTTTTAGGCATCTACTGTACACCAAGACATTGTTAGGTGCTGGGAGATCTGGAAGAAATTCAGTTGCCAGCAGGCACTCTGTCTCTGCCCTTGCTTGGATTTGCAAAGTTATGCATGTGTTCGTATTTCCTATTTTCACCCTTTCCAGCAGCTAAGTTCTCTTAAGCAGGGATCCCGGTTGCTTTGTTTCCTGCTGTATCTCTACACATTTGTCTCTGGTATCTCAAAGTGTCTTGAGTGTGATTGACATTCAGTAAAGAGTCGTTGAATCTTCAAATTCAGTGAAGTTATTGGATTATTGGTAGTACTGATCTCATGTTATAGAAGCAGAAATGGAGGCTCAGAGAAATGCATGTGACTTTAAAGATACACAGTTAATAAGGAAGGGAGCTGGGATTTGAACTTGTCCTTCCTCTCTGTATTCCTGGTGGCTCAGAGGTTAAAGCGTCTGCCTCCAATGTGGGAGTCCTGGGTTCGATCCCTGGGTCGCGAAGATCCCCTGGAGAAGGAAATGGCAACCCACTCCAGTATTCTTGCCTGGAGAATCCCATGGACGGAGAAGCCTGGTGGGCTACAGTCCACGGGGTCACAAAGAGTTGGACACGACTGAGCGACTTCACTCTCTTTCCTCTCTGTAAAGATGCATCTCTAAGCCAGCATGCTGCTTGCCTTCCTGCTTCTGTCCTTGTGAGGAAACTGCTTTCATATGTTTGAACGTATAACTAATGGTGCTTACCCTTCTGGCTGTTTACTTTGATTTGTATTTTAGGGAAGAAGTATGACAGGGAAAGTGAAAGTCGCTCAATTGTGTCTGACTCTTTGCGACCCCATGAACTGTAGTCCATGGAATTCTTCAGGCCAGAATACTGGAGTGGGTAGCCTGTTCCCTTCTCCAAGGGATCTTCCCAGCCCAGGGATCAAAACCAGGTCTCCCACATTGCCAGCGGGTTCGTTACCAGCTGAGTCACCAGGGAAACCCAAAAACACTTGAGTGGGTAGCCTGTCCCTTCTCTTTTGGATCTTCCAGACCCAGGAATTGAACCCGGGTCTCCTGCATTGCAGGTGGATTCTTTACCAGCTGAGCTACCAGGGAAGCCCAAATATGACAAATGAAGTTCAATCACAGTGGGTAGAAGGGAGGAGGGAGCTTTGGCTGTGCTGACCGTAGCTGGGGTGGTCTAAGCATAGTCTGGCAGGAGAAACTTCCAGCGAAGGAAAGCTGTACCATTCTGCAGCATTCCTAAATCTTTTTCCCAAAATATGCAGATACACACTGGAAACTTTTTCTGACTGAGCTAGAAAATTAAGCTTACTATTAAGAAAAAAAAAGTATCTAATTCAGTGACCCCTTATATCTTGGTTACAGGAATATGTGCCCCAGTTGTCTTTTTTGTGGACTATGCTTCCAACTGCTTATTTATGGAAGAAATCGAAGGCTCAGTGACTGTTCGAGATTATATTGAATCCACTCTGGAGACTGAGAAATCTTCCCAAAGTCTCCTGGGCTTAGCCAGGACCATCGGGCAGGTTTTGGCTCGAATGCACGACGAAGACCTCATTCATGGTGATCTCACCACATCCAACATGCTCCTGAAACCCCCCCTGGAGCAACTGAACATTGTGCTTATAGACTTTGGGCTAAGCTTCGTTTCAGCACTTCCGGAAGACAAGGGAGTTGACCTGTACGTGCTAGAGAAGGCCTTCCTCAGTACCCATCCCAACACCGAGACTGTGTTTGAAGCCTTTCTGAAGAGCTACTCTACCTCCTCCAGAAAGTCCAAACCAGTGTTAAAAAAATTAGATGAGGTGCGCCTCAGAGGGAGAAAGAGATCCATGGTGGGCTAGAAGAATTCTGTGTGACAACCACAGGCAGGAAACTGTTCACAGTACGTTCGAAGGAAGGCTATGAGTATGAGATTCTACCTAAATAAAGATGGTCGGGTAGTTTTAAGAGCTGTGATCATGCTTGTTAGGCATTATCACCTGCCGTTGGCTGTTCTCACTCTGTATATGTCTGGCAGAATGGGCATTCAGAATAAATCTCAGGCTTTCTCTGCAGTTGTAAGGTGTACACCTCAGGTTGAAGGGCATGACGTTACAAAACGCTAAACCACATACCGAACCAGTGAACCATACTGAACCACATTTCAGTGCTTCTGGTGAGACAAGGACAGAGCCTCAGTTGGTGTCAGTGTATCTTTATCAGCTCTGTAACCCAGCCTTTTTTGTTGTTGTGTTCATGACATATTCCTCTTGAAACCAGTACAGTGGGATGCAACCAGCATATTAAAAAAAAAAAATGGAATCAGAGATTAGAAAATACTAAAGTGCATTATATGTAGTATTATAAATATTGTTTTATGAAACTTGTTTCAAATGCATATATAGACAACAGTACTTACTAGGTTTTGGTGTAAAATACAGTTCTTTTTGAGAGTATGGTTAAAAAAAAAAGAAAAATGCTGCTTAACTCCACTGACCCTTTAAGAAATGAGATGCTGGCTATGACACGTCTTTGAATTATTACGTTAGGTATTGGCATTATATCACACTGTTTTTCAAAGAATTCCCAGGCCACAGAGGCTGGCCATAATTTTTTCAATGAATATTCTCAGTGAGACTGCAGGCCCATTCCCCAGTTTCCTCCTGTACTGTACAGCTACTATGGCTAATCTCTGCCTCGTGGAGGGAATGGTTGACCCATGTGTGCAGGCGTTACATCAGCAGATACCTAGTATTCACTGTGTGCCAGGCACCGGAGACAGGGGGCGTGAACCACTCGGGAAACAATCTAAGTACCTAAGACAGTTTCAGACAGTGATGAGGGCTGTAAAGGATGCTGAGATCCCAAGTGCCCGTGAGGAATGCATGTCGCGGGGCGAGGGGCAGGAGTGGTCGGAGAAGCCTCTGATGAAGTGACGTCGGTGCTAAGATGCGCCAGAGAACCGAGAGATGACAGATGGAGCATGGTGTACCAGGTTGGTGAAGGAGGAACTTGCTTGAGGGACAGCAAGGCCAGTGGGACTGGTTGGCAGCCGAGCAAGGAGAAGTGGGAAGTGAAATCGAGAAGTGGGTAAGTGCTGGGTCATTCCGGGCCTGGTAACAAGGTTGGGTTTTTCTTCTTAACGCGACTCAGAAGTTTTAAACAGGGAACATCTGATTTGTGTTGTGAAAGGATGGCATCAGTAGAGGAAAGACTATACGGAGTCAGAATGAAGGCAAGAGAACAGCGAGAAGGTTGAGCCTGTGATGATGGTCGATGGGTGGATGGTAAGCCACGTGACACGCTGGCCAGCAGCTGGGAGAGGTGTCAGCAGCAACAGGGAGGCAAAAACTGGCCTCTGCAGGTGGGGAGAAGGAGATAACCAGAGACTGGAGAGATGTCTGCCAGTTCCCAGGAGGAACAGTCCATCTTCTTCCTCAGTCCGTTTTCCAGGCTGGGAAAAAAGGGTGAACGAGCCTTCCTAGGGGATCAGTGGATTCTCCTCCTAGTTCAGTGTCTCACAGAGGCTAGGCTAGGGAACCCTCTGAGATCCCAGCTCCTTCGACCTCCATATGGGGACAGCCTGTGCTTTGCATCAGTGAGCCAACAGCACCAGCAGCCTTGTGTGAATTCCCCCTGGAATCCCCCTGCCCCCCAGACAGGGGTTCAAACCTCCATATTACAGATAAGGAAATACTGAGCAACGTGGAGTATGATGTGCTAGGATCGCAGTAAGCGACAGAGCTGGGATTCAAGCTCCCATTTGCAACATCAGTTAACTGTATTGAGCAGTTAGGTTCTTTGTGTACATCGCCCCGTCTTCAAGGGAAGGCAGTGAGGCACAGAGAAACTCTGCCTTGCTCCAGGTCACACAGCGAGTGAGTGGCAGAGCAGGGCAAGGTGCTAACATAGAGGTGTCCAGCAGAAAGGACACAGGCCACATCTGGAGAACTGGCCGGTCCGTGGGCCACGGAATGCAGTTACCCAAGCCTGGCCTGGCGAGTGCCCTGTGCAGGCGTGCTCCTGAACCGTCTGAGCTGCCCTCGGGGAGGTGGGTGCACTGGTGAGGCCCGTGGGCTGTAGTCTCTGCTGCAACTGAGGAGTCAGCCTAGATCCTGATGTCACTTCCCATACGATTTCCTTTAAACACACAGGTGCCTGCGCCCATAGTTTGCCAGGTTGATGTGTTTAAAATATCGCATTAAAATATTTGTTTCCGTTACTGAGTCTTGGGGGCCCTAGGCAAGTGCTGCTCTGGCCTTGCACTCATCCTTAACTCCTAACCCCACCGTCACCAACTAATGGAGACCCTGAATGAGTGCCCATGTTCTTATAAGGGCCTGCCCCCAACCCTCTTTTTGGGAACTAGGAATCTCCTCTTGTGTCCTGAGTTCAGGGCCCTGCAGTTCCAAAGGACTCAATTCCCCTTTCCCTCAACCCAGGGGAGTGGCTCTCCTCTGCCACCAGAGGTCGCAAATTTCTGTCATTCTGGGTGCAAAGAAGTTAAACTTCCTGCCCTTCCAGCCTCCCTTCCTCACTGGTAAAGGGGCAGAGCAAATTCATTACTGTTTCTGCCCTCACCCCCCAGCATCCATTTCCTGATCTTCCCACGAAACACCTTGCCCAGTCATCAGCCTATATGGTAGGGATTGTGTCAGACATTGTCTGTTGCCTCCTAAAAAGCCAAGCCCCTTAATCCTTTTGGACAGAGCCTCAATTTGTCCAGGTATTTACTAGGTGCAGGTGGCTCCAGGAAAGCTATCAGTCCCTGAGATAGGGGTGGGTGGGTGACCTTTTTCTGGCCAATAAGACACAAGAGAAAACCTTTGAAGTTTGCTCTGGAGGAAGATTTTGCTTCTTACAGAAGGTGAGAGGAGTATGAGAATTCTGACTCCAACACACCCCCATCAACAATGTCTGCTTTTATTTATTTATTACATTTTTTAAATGGATCATCAGTTTTATTCCCCTAGTTCCATGAAAACAATGTAAATTTACAAGTGATTTGTACACCTTGCTGAAGAATTCACGTAATGCTCTAGTTCCCTTATCTTTTGACTTCCTCCCCTCAGAAGGAAATGACAACCCACTCCAGTATTCGTGCCTGGAAAATTCCATGGACAGAGGATCCTGGCAGGCTAGAGCCCATGGGGTTCCACAGAGGACGCGACTGAGCGATTAACGCTTTACTTTCACCTCCAGTTACTCTTGTGTTTTGACCACTGGCCGTAGGTGTCGGGGCTTAGAAGAGAACTATGCCTTGAACAAATAGCTGTTTGGTATGGTAATTTGTTTTCCTGCTTGCCCTTTCAGTCCACTCCCATATCTCCAAACACAGAATCAAAGTTTGAGATTTAAGCCCTTAAACCTGTAGGAATTCCTGTCGGCTTTTTTGCAGAGGCGTTACTTGGGATCTGAATGGTAGGGAGGCTCCTTGTGGAAGGTGGTTAGGAACCCAAAGCCAACTGTTTACATAAAGACAGCAATACAAAAGTGCCGGTCCTGTCCTCGAGAGGAATTACCTGGCACTGGCGTCACCGTCTGGCTCTGCTGTGTACATGTGTCCTTAGAATTTGGCCCCAGAAAGGCAGCTCCAACTTTAAATTGTTAAAACCTATTGTTCAGTCACTAAGTCACGTCCGACTCTTTGCAACCGCGTGGACTGCAGCACACCAGGCTTCCCTGTCTGTCATTGTCTCCTGGAGTTTGCTCAGATTCATGTTCGTTGAGTCGATGATGCCATCTAAAATCTTTTGGTGATAGCTCAGTTGGTAAAGAATCCACCCGCAATGCAGGAGAGCCCAGTTCGATTCCTGGGTCAGGAAGATCCTCTGGAAAAGGGATAGACTACCCACCCCAGTATCCTTGGGCTTCCCTTGTGGCTCAGCTGGTAAAGAATCTGCCTCCGATGCGGGAGACCTGGGTTCAGTCCCTGGGTTGGGAAGGTCCCCTGGAGAAGGGAAAAGGCGACCCACTCCAGTATTCTGGCCTGGAGAAGTCCATGGGCTGTGCAGTCCCTGGGCTCGCAAAGAGTCAGACTCTACTGAGCGACTGCCACTTTCACTTTAGTTGCTTTAAGGGGGCAGGAGTGTAATGGATTCACTTTAGAGATCTTGCAAGTGGAGAATTTGTCCCACAAAGATTCTTACAAAAGTTAACTGAAATAACTGATCGACACGGGTTTTTTAAGGGCTCACTAGGAAACTGTCAGTAGTCAGATCTCAGTAAAACCAGGTTGATCAGTTTATAGTTCCTTTAGTTTTCTGATTGTCACAAATGTAATTAATCAAGCCCCCAAAATAAAAATAAGTCTGGGAGCCAGAAAAGATAAACACAAGCCCTCATGCACAGTGGCAGGGCAAACCGGTTACCTTAGCAGGTGCCCTGCAGGAACCTGGTCACAGCGTCACTGATGCTGAAGCCCACGGGAGGGATTCCTTTTCCCTTGCCTGCTCCTGACTATTTCAGGAGAAAGTCTCAATTTGGGTCTGTGTGCTTGGATTTCTTTTCTTAAGGAATGTCCCTCACAGAGAACAAGGGGCCTCAGGTCGCGCCCCCTTTAGCTGATAAGCTGGTTCAGTCCCTCCTGGGCTTGTATTCTTATTTCACAGTTGCCTTCCATTTACAGCAACTGCTAGTAATTTTCCTCTTTTAGAGAATGACACAAAATCTTTTTTTTTTAAACCTATGTAATTTTAACTCAAAAAATATAAGTAGCAACACAATGTAAACTTTGAGACGGTAGTTCTGGAATGTCTGAAGTCTGAGACCGAGTCAGGCCAAGGTTGCCTCAGCTTTCCGTATAAGTGCAGTATCCAGATTGCTCTGAGGACCCAGGTGTCCAAAGCCAACTGATGTCATTAGTATTGGACAAAGTTTCCTATTTTACCTGAACAGAGACAAATGATTCTGACCTACTTTAATGAAATTTGGGAAAAAACAGCTGAGGCAGGCCCCATCATGTCCAGATTTGAAGGTGTTTGGGGGGATTAATGAAACATACCAGAAATATTTGTTTTTCTTTCCCCCCAAACAAGTGTAATGAATGTCAAAGTGTTGATGCTAATTTAGATCCTGATTACATATTGTGAATCCTTAAATTCTGCTTCATTAATTGTAGCACTGGTAGCTGTTTGCACAATATTGCACGCTAAGCTGCAGGCAGCCTGACAACAAATACTGGAGGAAAGAGAATTTTAAAAACCAGCTTGATGAACCATTGTCTGTTAAGAACTTGAGCAAAGATTAAAACCCCGAGGCTTTTGCAGGCAGACCCTCAGCAGTGGTCTTCCGGAAGAACATTTCCTAGGTGACAGTTTTGTTTGAGATGACAACTCAACGGTGGTGTTTTGCTGACGTTTTCAATTATGAAAACAAGTCCTGTGATGAAGAGCATTACCAAAAATAATAAAGCCCTCCCCCCAAGAAATTACAATGATTTGAAACCCTGAATTTTTACTAGCAAAAGTAAATCCTGTTCACAAGAACACAACAATTAGCCCTTGCCCGCCCCCCAACACAAAACGTACATCCTTTTGATAAAGCCAATCCAAAATGTGTCATTTAAAAGAAGTAGGTTTTCAAGTCTGCAATTGAGTTCATCAAGGCTTTGCAGCTGGAGGGAATTTAAAAATTCTCACTTTCCGAAAATATCTGACAGTCAAGGGCCAGGAAACTAAGGTAATGCTGATCCTCATGGGTGTGAACAGTGATGTGGATGTGTATGGATGGATGTGTATGAGTGGATGGCCTACGCTACCACGAAGGGGCTCGTGCCGGCTGCCATTTTTGACTGGACCAGTGACTCTTTAAACCTGAGTTTAAGCAGGACGGCCGGCATGCCTGCACTCCTCGAAACAACCATGTAAAACATGCCCAAGGAGATTAATGAGATTCCAGTGTGCAGTGACACGCCCAGAGCACCATATTTTTGAAAAGTCTTTTTCAGCTGCTGCGTCTTGCTTTGCTTTTTCTCCTTTGAACTGTTGATGTTGCCTCCTGTCGTCGCAGTGACTTTGCTCGGGTCCTGGTGGCCATGGCAGTTCCCCAAAGGGGCAGTGGTGCCCAGGAGCCAGGTGGCGCAAGACGACCTGGGCACTTGCTTTGCCCGCAAGACTCAGCAGTGTAGCAGCCCCGCCATGTTGCGCAGCCTGGCATGGGTGCCTGTGCAGCTGCCCGCTGTGTGAACAATGCCTGCTTTTAAATGCAGTGGTGAACGAGGTTAAACCAGTGGCCTGAGATCTGGCCCACTCAGCACCTGGCCCATCTCTCCACTAACTTCCTCTCTGAATTTAGGAAAAATCTCAGACTTCTCTGGCCTTCCGTTTCCCCATCTGTAAAATGAAGGTTCTCATCTGGATCAGACTGGTTGTTGTACCTGTAGACATATTTGATGGATCCATGGAGTATTTGTTTTTTGGTTGCCAGTGTTAAATGATTAGGATGGTTTCATAGCAACATCCAGGTATCTGACTTCTCTGGAAACATCGTCAGGAGATCCAGCCGCACTGGACCTGCATTCCAGCACTTCCCCTTTTGAGTGGGGAGGGCTTGTGCTTGCCAGCTTACCCCAGTCCCCACCCTGCACTATTGCCCCTTGGCTCTGAGGCTGGCTGCTGGTCACGATTTATCCCCATGCTCATCTTGCTTTTCTCACGATGCAGTTAAGAAGAGAGTGAAACATTTCTTACTTGCAGACCTTCTCCCCCTTGTGCTGCTCATCCCTGTAAGTACTGAATTTGAAGCCCCCAGATAAGCTGGTCTCTATCTTTTTCCAGGGGATTGCACAAGCAGCTCCAAATGCAGTCTGTTCAAAAACAAACTTCTGGTTCCAGCCCTTGGTCTCTGCTCCCACCCAGCTTCCCCATCATAGGAAATGACTCCCTTTGACTCCTCTCTCTCACCCTGACATCCCGTTCCCCAACCCAGCAGTGAATCCTCTTAGCTTTACTTCCAGAATATAATCAGGAAGCTGGGAGAGTGGCTCCTCTTGGAGGAGGGGTAGAGACATGCAACAGGCTTCTGGGGCGGGGGGGAGGGGTAAGTTCCATTTCTCCATCTTGACGCTGGTTACTTGGGTGAATTTGTTGTAAAACTTCATCCAACTGCACGCACACTTAGAATAAATGAATCTTTCTCTTGGAAAAAAAAAGTGAAAGTGTTAGTTGCTCTGTTCAGTTCAGTCGCTCAGTTGTGTCCGACTCTTTGTGACCCCATGAATCGCAGCACACCAGGCCTCCCTGTCCATCACCATTTCCCGGAGTTCACGCAGACTCCCGTTCATCCAGTCGGTGATGCCATCCATCCATCTCATCCTCGGTCGTCCCCTTCTCCTGCCCCCAATCCTTCCCAGCATCAGAGTCTTTTTCCAATGAGTCAACTCTTCGCATGAGGTGGCCAAAGTACTAGAGTTTCAGCTTTAGCATCATTCCTTCCAAAGAAATCCCAGGGCTGATCTTCAGAATGGACTGGTTGGATCTCCTTGCAGCCCAAGGGACTCTCAAGAGTCTTCTCCAACACCACAGTTCAAAAGCATCAATTCTTCGGTGCTCAGCCTTCTTCACAGTCCAACTCTCACATCCATACATGATCTTGGAGAATTTTGAGCATTACTTTACTAGCATGTGAGATGAGTGCAATTGTGCGGTAGTTTGAGCATTCTTTGGCATTGCCTTTCTTTAGAACTGGAATGAAAACTGACCTTTTCCAGTCCCGTGGTCACTGCTGAGTTTTCCAGATTAGTTGCTCGGTTGTGTCCAACTCCTTGCAATCCTATGGTTTGCAGAGTAGCCCAATCCCAGAATAGCCCACCAGGCTCCTCTGTCCATGAAATTCTCCAGGCAAGGATATTAAGTGGGTAGCCATTCACTTCTTCAGGGGATCTGCCAGATCTGCCAGAAATTATGAATATACAATGACTAGCAAAAGTAACGGAGAAGGCAATGGCATCCCACTCCAGTACTCTTGCCTGGAAAATCCCATGGACGGAGGAGCCTGGTAGGCTGCAGTCCATGGGGTCGCTGAGAGTTGGACACAACTCAGTGACTTCACTTTCACTTTTCACTTTCATGCATTGGAGAAGGAAATGGCAACCCACTCCAGTATTCTTGCCTGGAGAATCCCAGGGATGGCAGAGCCTGGTGGGCTGCCATCTATGGGGTCGCATGGAGTCAGACACAACTGAAGCAACTTAGCAGCAGCAGCAGCAAAAGTAAATCCTATTCATGAGAACACAGAAATTAGCTCCTGCGCCCCCACCCAGCACACCCCCCCAGCCCAAAACCTGCATCCTGTTACTTGGACCTTCTGCTCTTTGGTTTGCACCATTCTGGCCGTCTCCTCACCACACTCCCTGCTTCTGCCTCATCCTCTTTGGTCTTGTTCCCACACAGCAGCCTAGGGAATCCTGTTCAAGACCAGCTCCTATCCTGTCATTCATTCCTCTGTCCAAAACACTCCAGGGTTGCCACCTCCCTCAGGGCCAGAGACCCACCTGCCCCCACCCTCACCCTCTTACCTTTCTGACCCCCTCTTCTCACTTTGGGTCAGTCACGCAGTTCATCCAATTGGAATTGTCTTCCAGTGACTTGGGGCCACTGTACTTGCTGTTCCCTTTGCCTGCCACACTGTTCCTCATACATCCTCACGTGGCCACCGCCTTCGCTTCTTTCAGGTCTCTCTAGACTCCACTTGGTCTTCGGGAGAATCCTGTGCAGAAGGTACCCCATTGCCTCCCCAGCTTTGTCTCCAGCCCCTTCACGAGCACCTGCTCCCATTTCCATCCACTTGCTCGTTTGCCTCTTGGCCACTCTGGGGGCCAAGGTGGTGTTTGCTTTGTTGATCCAGCCTTGGTTTTTGCACTGGTGCCTGGAAGGTAGTGGGTACTCGTAAACATTTACTGAATTGAATTCTCTCATACAAGCCCAGCCTAGATGTTGGAGAAAAAAAAAATCAAGGAGCCATGTGCACTTTCCTACCACTATGTCAAACACACACACACACACACACACACCCCAACCCCGCAGATGTGTATAAGAGACAGTCCTTGGGCTTCCCTTGTGGCTCAGCTGGTAAAGAATCTGCCTCCGATGCGGGAGACCTGGGTTCAGTCCCTGGGTTGGGAAGGTCCCCTGGAGAAGGGAAAAGGCGACCCACTCCAGTATTCTGGCCTGGAGAAGTCCATGGGCTGTGCAGTCCCTGAGATGTGTATAAGAGACATCACACACCCCACCTACCCACAGTCTTCCCTGCTGGAGGCAAAGCAGAGTAGGGTCCTGGCCTGCGGCTTAGAACAAAAAACAGTCAGAACCCTCAGGGGGTTTGGTGCCGATCAAAGGCCTCTGGATGTTTGTAAACCTTGGCTCTCTGCCTGAGACAGAGGGAGTTAGGGGATGGCCCAGAATCCAGGGTTGGTTGCAGCTCCAGGCCTGGGGAGTCCATCGCCTGCCACTTTCCCCACAGTGAGGAAAGGCCCTGAGAGGTCAAGCTGCGTGACCCCCTCCAGGGCATCTCAAGGGCTGACTTATCCCAACCCCAGCCTCGACCCCACCTGCTGGGCCTGGCTTCAAAGCCAATATTGCTCTTGGAGCTGCAGAGGCTTCGACCAAGATGTCCCACTGAGATGCTGACCGTGGTACCATGGGGCTCAGTGAGGGGAATGGGGGGCGCACCGAGAGGCCCTTCTGTGCGGGCAAAGTGGGAGACTGGTGCCCATACGCCCCTCAGAAGACTCTCCCCTCTCCCTGCTTTATATTTCTTCACATGCTAAACACCATGTGATGCTGAATATAATGCTGCGTATTTCACGCACGCATCTTGCTATAGAGCTGCCAAAACAAACGCTCTGTGAGAGCAGACACTTTTGTTTCATTTGATCCCTGCTATTGTCCCAGCACCCAGAGTGATGCCTGGTACATAGGATGCACTCAATTCATATTTGTTGAATGAATGATAGGCGTGATTTTGGTTGATGTCCACAGTAATACAATACAGTGATTTAAAGCATGTTCAACTATTCAGCAGTTGACTGAGCCTCTGCTGTGTCCCAGGCACGGGGACTGTGGCAGGGTGCAATCTGGACTCCTTGTTCTCACGGGGCTTCATCTAGGAAGAATTTCAAATGGTGAGTAATGCTGTGAAGGAAACAGCACAGGGGATTTTATACAAAGGGAGTGTTGGCAAGTTGAGAAACACTGTGTTTCACTAAATTAGGTAGTCACGGAGGCCCCACTGAGGAGGTGACGTCTGAATTGAGGCCTGAGTGAGGAGAAGGAAGTGGCCACTATGAGGGATGGTAGGAAGGAGTGGGGGAAGAGAGATGCAGTCAGAGAGAGCAGTCAGTGCAAGAACTTGGCGTGTTCAAGGAGCAGGGAGAAGGTCACAAAGAGGGTGGCACCTGGTGGTTGAAGGGAAGGAGGGTAGGACATGGAGTTAAGTACTCAGCAGGACTCAGTCATTCATGTAAGTGCCCGGCACAGTGCTTGGCACACAGCAGGCCCCTTAGTAACTCACCTGATGACTGTAACAGTGTGTTTACATATATTTATATTTGTTACAGAGGTTGTTATCTGCCTATGTGCAAGTTCTGTGCTATACACTCGCCTAATAATTCTCTCCACATCCTTATGAGTTATATACAATTTTTGTTCTCATTTTAGATGAGGAAACCAAAGCCCCATAGAATTAAATGTCTTGCCCAGGGTTGCACAACCAGCAAGTGGAATAGCCAGAATTTGAATGTAGCTACATCTAATGCAAGGTCACAGACTCAAAAAAGAAAGAAAGTGAAGTCGCTCAGTCGTGTCCGACTCTGTGACCCCATGGACTGTATAGCCCACCAGGCTCCTCAGTCCATGGAATTTTTCAGGCAAGAGTACTGGAGTGGGTTGCCATTTCCTTCTCCAGGGGATCTTCCCAACCCAGGGGTCGAACCCAGGTCTCCCTCACTGCAGGCAGATGCTTTACCGTCTGAGCCACCAGGGCAGCCCACAGACTCGATAAGGTAATGGAAACAGATTATTGTAGGGATTTTTAAAAAGTAAATACATATTATACAGAGTGAAGTAAGCCAGAAAGAAAAACACCAGTACAGTATAATAAAGCATATATATGGATTAGAAAGATGGTAATGATAACCCTGTATGCGAGACAGCAAAAGAGACACAGATGTATAGAACAGTCTTAGGGACTCTGTGGGAGAGGACGAAGGTGGGATGATTTGGGAGAATGGCATTGAAACATGTATATTAACATGTGTGAAACGAATTGCCAGTCCAGGTTCGATGCGTGATACAGGATGCTCGGGGCTGGTGCACTGGGATGACCCAGGGATGGTATGGGGAGGGAGGAGGGAGGAGGGTTCAGGATGGGGAACACATGTACACCCGTGGTGGATTCACGTCAATGTATGGCAAAACCAATACAATATTATAAAGTAAAAAAAAAAAAAAAAAAAAGAAA
>SJYT01008508.1:464971-497162 GCA_006410635.1 Cephalophus harveyi | reverse complement strand
TGACTCATTTGAAAAGACCCTGATGCAGGGAAAGATTGAAGGCAGGAAGAGAAGGGGACAACAAAGGATGAGATGGTTGGATACCATCACCGACTCAATAGATATG
This sequence comes from Cephalophus harveyi, assembly GCA_006410635.1. NCBI lineage: Eukaryota > Metazoa > Chordata > Mammalia > Artiodactyla > Bovidae > Cephalophus > Cephalophus harveyi. The sequence continues at coordinate 497,056 of SJYT01008508.1, read as the reverse complement.
AGTTTGAGCAGACTCCAGGAGTTGGTGATGGACAGGAAGGCCTGACATGCTGTGGTCCATGGGGTCACGAAGAGTCAGACACAACTGAACGACTGAACTGAACTGAACAGAAAGATAGTACGAAAATCTCCAGACACTTAGAAACTAATTCCTCACTTCTGAATAATCCATGGGTCAAAAAAGATATTGCAATGGAAAATAAAAAATACATTGAGTTGAATGAAAATACATCACATAAAATTTGTGGGATACAGCTAAACCAGTATAGAGAGAGGGAATGTTTATCATTCAATGTATACTTTTAAAAAGAGGAAAAAAAATCTCAATAATCTAAGCTCCCACACTTCAACGGCCTAGAAAAAGAAGAATGAGCAGAAGGATGGGAAAAAGAAATATAAGACCTGAAATCAGTGAAACTGAAAACAGAAAAAACAACTTCACAGAATCAGTTCTTTAAAGTGAGGATTAAATTTAAAAATCTCAAGTAAGGCTGATAAAAAGAGAGAGAAAAGATGCAAGTTACCAAATGAATTAATCAGGAATGGATGAAGGAATCAAGGATATCACTGTAGAACCTGCAGATATCAAAAGGGAGTACTCAAAACTCCACACGCAAACATTTAACAATTTACAAGAAATAGAACACCTCCTCAGAAAATTCCATGACGTCTTACAGAAAAACCCTAAAGAACTTTCTGGCCAACTCAATATAAACTATCGCAATGCACTCAGTATAACGTAGATAATTGAAATAGCCCTGTTTCATACGGATTTGAAAGGAAAAAATAAACCAGTTCTTATTTGTGTTAGGTAAAAGGTGACCAGGACACCAAAAGAGTGTCTAACAGGCTTTATGGGAAGCGCTCCCGGGCGGGGTTCCCGGACCCGAAGGAGGCAGGTCGAGGAAGTCCGCCCTGGGCTGTGCTGCGGAGTGGGTTATATGCGTTCGTTGTGGGGGATGGTCAGGTTAGATCGCCCAAAAAAGGTACGGTTAGTGAACGGGGGTTCGCATAGGTCGCCAGGCCGAGGCGTCGCGGGCTGACAGGTCCCTCTCCGTGGCAGGGGCGGGGCGGCTTTAGGGGGCGAAGTGTGCAGTCACTGGTCCCCGGGATCTGGGAGGCGCCTTCCGTTAGGGACTTCCCCCTCCGGCGGGCGAGAGGGGGGGCAGCCCATCATGGCCCCGGGGTCCGGCCTTACATTCTGACCCTTTTGATAGGATAAGGGGCGCCGTTATCCTTCTGGCTACTTCCTGCTGAACTGGGGCGTCACTGGGGCTGAGGGTCGTGGCCGGATCCCGGTGACCTTTAGGGGGCCTCAGGGTCTCTGGACGGGAGTCTGGAGTATGCGGCCACCATCAACATCTCTCCAGTAGCCGTCTGGGTCAGCTCCCTGACCTTCTGGAGGATGATCTGAAAAATACAAGGTCCTACGGACAGGATGAGGAGCAAGGCTGCGAGGGGTCCGAGAAGCGGGAGAAGCCATTTTACCCAAGACGACCTCCACCATCCCGAGAAATCGAAGCCGTCTGACTCGGCCTGTCTAAGTCTGATGCTCTCTCTCAGCTCTTGGACCTTGTTCTGAACTATCCCCGAGGCATTAACAAAAAAACAACAGTCTTCCCTTAGGAACTGACAGGTTCCCCCTTTTTTGGCCGTTAGCAGGTCTAGGGCCCTTCGATTTTGGAGAGCCACTGCTGCCAGAGAGGTTATCTGGGTTTGTAATTTGCCATTAGGGAATCTGCCATCTTGTCCAGGTCTCAACTGAGGTCTGGGACAGCTTATAGTAGAAGTGCCTGGCTGATCCCAGTCCTCCCGCCCCCAGTCCTAAGGCCGTGAATAAACCTCCCCCAAGGAGCAGGGGAGCTGCAGCCAGTGCCCTCCGGTGGTGGCGGGTTGGCTGGATCTGGTCTTCCATTGCCTGTGGTGTCAGAACGGTCAGGTAGGGAGTAAGGAAGACTGGGGTGATTCTGTAAAAAGGAGGAAGGTCCCCTGTAAGTGCAGATCAGAAATTGCCTGAAAGAAAGAGTCACAGTCAATAATCGGGGTAGCCAGCTAAAGGTCCTGTAATAGGATAAAGTCTTCGAGGCAGGCAAGGCTGAGAGACATATGGCCAGGTCAGGCCGCCCCAAAGGAATAGCACCCCAGGAGTAGTGAACAGATAATAAGGTAAGCAAGGGCCAGTCAAAGTCGAAGTGTGAGCGGCCAGTCCCGGGGGGCCGTGACAGCCAGTTCAATGGCAAAGAGTATGGCCAGAGTTGTGACTGGCAACAGCCACAGCGGATGGGGCCAGACAAGCATTGGACGGGGCGTGTCACTCACTGGCGGGAGGCAGGGGTGTCTCAGTAATGGTGATCTTGGTAGGTCCCGAGATTTTAGACGTGTAAGTCTCCAGGGGTTTGGGAGAAGGCAGGCCGTGTAGTGGAGCCTGCTTGAGCCGTGTGATGTGATACCACGGCTCGTGTCCCCCCAGTTTGGCTGCTGTAGGGGTGGTGAGGACCACCGTGAAAGGCCCAGGCCACTGGGTCTGAAGGGGTTGAGGCGTCAGCGTCTTTAGGAGAACCTGATCTCCTGGTGCCAAAGCGGGGGACGGGATCGCCTGGGCGTGATCTCTGACAGGTTGAGGGAGGACACGGTCAGCGTGTTCTCTAAGTAGGGACCTCAGGAGGGTGAAATAGGGCAAGTAAGTCCCCAGAAGCGGGGCTGGGGGATCCGGAAGGTTAATCAGCAGATATGGCCTACCGTACAGCAGTTCAAAAGGTGTCAAACCCGTCTTAGCATGAGGAGTTGTCCGTATGCGGGTCAGGGCTGCTGGGAGGAGATCGACCCAGGAGAGACGAAGTTCTGCCGTTAAGCTGGTCAGATGAGCCTTGAGGATGCCGTTAGCCCGTTCTACCTTGGCTCATGACTGAGGCCTATATGGGACATGTAAGTGCCAAGAAATGTTTAAAGCCTCGCCTAGTTGCTGAGTGATTTGAGAAACAAAGGCGGGCCCGTTATCAGACTGGATGGAGTTGGGGAGCCCAGACTGTGGAATGAGGTGTGTTGAGAGTGTTGGCGACGGTATCGGCTGTCTCCTGGGCAGTGGGGAACGCTTCCACAAAAGTGTCAACACAGACCAGCATGTACTGGAAGGTCCGATGTCTAGGCATGTGAGTAAAGTCTATCTGCCAATCCTGTCCTGGCAGGTGTCCCCTCAGCTGGTGAGTTTCTTGTGGCGGCCTGAGTCCTCCTTGAGGAGAGGTCTTGGCACAGATTAGGCAGCGATGATGGACTGCCTGAAGGGTAGGTCGGAGATGTAACGGGGAAAAGAGAGGGCTAAGGAAGGTCAAGAGTGCGCGGGGCCCAATGTGTAAGTAGTCATGGATCTGGGTGATAATGGACATTGCCTGTTTTTCGGGTAGGACTAGTTTGTCGTGGAGCATGATCCATCCCGAGGGGTGTTTGGAAGCTCCCTCCTGTGAGAGGAGGGCCTCCATTTTGGCCTTTGAGTAGTTAGGTTTAAGGGAGGTCCTGAGAAATAGTATAGGCTTGGCCTTTGAGTAGTTAGGTATAAGGGAGGTCCTGAGAAATAGTAAAGGCAGAGGCCCCTGTTGTAAGGCTATCTGTCTGGCCACCTGGTCAGCCTTATTGTTGCCTAGGGAAACCGTGTTGTGAGTCGTCTGATGTCCTTTGCAGTGTAGGATGGCTACCTGGGTGGGCTGTGAGATGGCCTCCAGGAGCTTGGCAATTAGGGAGGCATTAGAGATGGGTGATCCCTTGGTGGTGAGGAATCCCCTCTCTCTCCAAATAGCTGAATGTGAATGTGCAATCAAAAAGGCATATTTGGAGTCAGTATAGATGTTAACCTGTTTTCCCGTTGCCAGGTGTAAGGCTCTAGTGAGTGCTATTAGTTCTGCCTCTTGGGAGGCGGTTCCTTCTGGTAGTGGGCGAGCCTCAGGGATGTCATTGGTGGTCACAACTGCATACACAGCAGCCTGACGACCGTTAGGGTCTTGTTTGGAACTGCCATCTACAAATAGCGTGAGGTCTGGGTTTTGTAGCGGAGTAGCAAAAAGGTTTGGGGGCGGTTGGGTAAGAGTGTCCAGGACCTCTATGCATGAGTGAGGTCCTGTATCTTTGCCTGAAGGAAAGGTTGGAACCGAGGGGAGAGAAAATAGAGGGTTTAGCTGGGAGCTGCAGCCCAAAGTAACCTGGGGGTTATCCAGAAAGACCAGGTGGAATTGTTGAGCTGAGAGTCGCTAAGGTCTGACAGGAATTTGGAAGCCAGGAGGTCAGCCAGGCGGTATGGTGAGAATATAGTTAGGGGTTGATCTAGAATTAGCTTTTTTGCATCTGCGTATAGAGAAGCTGCTGCTGCCAGGGCGCGTAGGCAGGGGAACCATCCCCGGGCGGTGGGGTCTAACTGGAGATAAAGGCCACTGGCAGCATTTCAGAGCCCTCAGGCTGTATGAGGGCTCCAAAGGCTATGCCCCCTTTTTCATCAGTATACAGGTGATAGGGGAGGTGGGGACTGAGCAGCAAGCGTGGGGAAGAGGACAGCAAAGCTGAGTGAAGGTTGTAGAAAGCCTTCTGGACCTCTGTTTCTGAAGAGAGCCGTCCAGTAGGGGTGTCTTTTGTGGCTGTGTAGAGGGGTTTAGCCAGCGAAGCATAGTTGGGGACCCAGTGCCGGAAGAATCCTGTTAACCCCATAAAGGACAAGATTTGTTCTCCAGTGGAAGGGGGCAGAGGTCTCGGAGAAGGCTGAGTCTGTCAGTAGTTAGAGCCTTGGTTGTCGGGGTAATCTTTAGACTTAGGTAAGTCACAGAGGTCTGGGTGAGCTGGGCCGTTTGTTGAGATGCTTGGTATCCTTTAGAGTTAAGGAAGTTAAGAATAGTGGTATGTGTCTGAGAGAGAACTTGTGAGGGGCTGCACAGCAGAAGGTCATCCACATAGTGTAAGAGGACAGTAGGGGCCAAAGGGCATGTAGCCAGATCCCGGGCTAGAGCCTGGCCAAAAAAAGGGGGCTGTCTCTAAACCCTTGGGGGAGGACTGTCCGCGTTAGCTGGGAGGACTGTCGGGTTTCTGGGTCAGTCCATGTGAAAGCAAAGTGGAACTGGCAGTCTGGGTGTAAGGGAATAGTGAAAAAGGCATCTTTGAGGTCTATGGCAGTAAAGTGAGTCGTACTGCTAGGGATGTCAGAAAGTAAGGTATAGGGATTGGGGACAATTGTATGAGCAGGGATTATGGCCTCATTTATCAGTCGAAGGTCCTGGACCAGTTGGTAGCCGCTAGCAGCTTTCTGTACCAGGAGAATGGGGGTATTGCAGGGCGAGGCCGTGGGGACTAGGAGGCCCTGGCCTAAGAGACGGTCTATGATTGGTTTAAGACCACGTTGGTGAGTCTGAGAGATGGGGAATTGAGGGCGGCTTGGGAAGCGGGAAGGATCACGTAGTTTAATCAGGATGGGGGTGTGATGGGTTGCTACCAGAGGGACTTTGGTGTCCCAGATGCTAGGGTCAACAACTGGAGCCTCAGGGGAGCAAAGGAGGAGTAGGGGCAAGGTGAGAGATTGGGAAAGTGAGAGAGGTAGGTGAATGGTGGCCCTAAGCTTAGCTAAAATGTCCCGCCCCAGCAGGGGAGTGGGGCAGGTAGGGATTATCAAAAAAGAGTGTGTGAACAGGAAGTGGTCAAGCTGACAGGGCTGTGGCCCAGTCTGCCAGGGTCATGAAGACGTGCCGTCTATACCCACCACCGAGACCTGGGAAAGATGCAAGGTGTCCCCGAAGGAGGGAAGGATGGAGTAAGTAGCCCCCCGTATCTATCAAGAAATTTTTTTTTTAATTTTATTTTTACTTTATTTTACTTTACAATACCGTATTGGTTTTGCCATACATTGACAAGTATTCGCCACGGGTGTATACGAGCTCCCAATCCTGAATCCCCCTCGCACCTCCCACCCCATATCCTCTCTCTGGATCATCCCTGTGCACCAGCCCCAAGCATCCTGTATCCTTTATCGAACATAGGCTGGCGCTTCATTTATTACATGATAGTATACATGTTTCAGTGCCATTCTCCCAAATCATCCCACCCTCTCCCTCTCCCTCAGAGTCCAAAAGTCTGTTCTATACATCTGTGTCTCTTTTGCTGTCTCGCATACAGGGTCATCATTGCCATCTTTCTAAATTCCATATATATGTGTCAGTATACTGTATTGGTGTTTTTCTTTCTGGCTTACTTCACTCTGTATAATCAGCTCCAGTTTCATCCATCTCATTAGAACTGATTCAAATAAATTCTTTTTAATGGCTGAGTAATACTCCATTGTGTATATGTACCACAGCTTTCTTATCCATTCATCTGCTGATGAACATCTAGGTTGTTTCCATGTCCTGGCTATTATAAACAGTGCTGCTATCAAGAAATTGATAGACTTCCCCGCCACTTGAAGCATTACTCTGGGCTCTACTTGGGTTATGCAGGTCCCCGAGTCTGGGCGCCGTCAATCTTCATCAAAGGAGAAAAGTTCCAAGGCGGGGTGCGGGGAGGAAATGTCCTTTTGGGAGCCCAGACCTCGGCCCGGTAAGGCCAGGGCCTGAGTCGCCCAGGGACAATCACTCGCCCAATGTCCCGGCTGTTTGCAACGAGGGCAGGGCTTTGTTGGGAGCGGGGGGTTTGGGCATTGGCGGGCCCAGTGGCCCTCATGACCGCATTTGAAGCAGGCTCCAGGCGGTGGCTTCTGGGGACCCACCTTCTGTCCCGTGGCTGGCCATTGGGCTGCTATCAGTGCCTGGGTGTGTCTCTCAAGGAGGTTAGCCTGGAGTTTGGCTTTTTGTTTAAGCCTTGCCTTGTGGCTGGCTTCGGCGGCTTCCTCTCAGGCGTTATAAACCTTAAAGGCCATTTTCACCAGGTCTCAGAGTGGGGTCTGAGGCCCATCCTCAGCCTTGGAGAGTTTTTTTTTTTTTTTGATGTCTGAAGCTGACTGGGATATAAAACGGTTGGCTAGGGTGGTGACCCCCGCCGGAGAATCTGGGGCAATCCGGGTACAGGTGGTGAGAGCCTCTGTCAGTCTGTTAAGAAAGGCTGCCAGGTTCTCATCGGGGCCCTGGGTTACTTCATCTAGCTTAAGTAGGTTTACTACCTTGAGGGAGGTGGTCTCCATTCCCTCCAATAGGCATTGTACCATGTACCGAATGTTGGCTCTTCCTCACTGTCCCTCCTGATAGTCCCAGTCTGGGTCTACATCTGGAATAGCAGCCGCTCCAGGTGGCCAGACTGGGTCTGCTGGGTTAGCTAGATGTTTTTGGTCAGCCACCACTTTTGCCGTGGCCCAAATGGCCTTTCTCTCCTTTGGGGTAGTGGTGGACCCCAGAATGACAAATACATCCTGCCAGGTGAGGGCGTAAGACCGAGGCAGCTGGGTGAAGTTTTTGATATAGTTAGAGGGGTTGGCGGAGTAGGAGTCTAGCCGTTGTTAAATATGGGCAAGATGTTGGAGTGAGAAGGGCACATGGACATGGGCGAGACCCTCTGGGCCGGCCACCTGGCGGAGAGGAAGCAGGGGAGCTGGCGGTAGATTGGGAGTGGTGTGGGACCTTGTGTGTGAGCTGACCGGTGAGTCAGAAGGGGGTGGGCACGGAGGAAGGGGTGGCTATTGAGGCGGAGCTGAGGGAGCGGGAGAGTCTAGTCACAGGAGGGCTGGGCTGTGAGGACGATGAGGGAGGGGAGGCTATGGAAGGAGCGGGTGAGGGCGATAGAGGGGAAGTTGGTGTGGGGGAGGTTGGTGAGGCAGGGCAGGAAGGAAGGGGTGGGTATAGAGGCGGCTTAGTCACAGGAGGGCTGGGCTGTGAGGACGATGGGGGAGGAGTGGATATGGAGGGAGTTGGTGAGGGCGATCGAGGGGAAGTTGGTGTGGGGCTACGAAGGGCCATGGTCAGGAGAATTTCAGAAGGGCAACAGTGGGTACATAGGGTGGGACAGGAGCGCAACAGCCAGAAAGCCTGTAGGTAGGGTACCCCGGACCATTTTCCCGTCCTCCGGCAGTAATTATCTAAGTCACGGAGGATGTTAAAATCGAAAGTTCTGGTTGGCGGCCATTGTGAGCCATTATCTAAAGAATAGTGGGGCCATGCCTCAGAACAGAGGAAGGTTAAGCGTTTGGCGCGAATTTCTCCAGAGATATGTAGAGTTCCGGCGGTGTGGACCAGGGTTGGTCGGCCCTGGAGGCAGCCGCCCCATGGCGAATATGAAACGAAGGGCCTGGACCAGCCGTTAGTGGGGCTGGGAGCGGGCCGTCAACCCAGCGAGGAGAGGAGAGGGCCACTCGGCCAAGACGGACGTCTCCGAGCTGGCTGGCGCCGAGGAATAGCAGGCCTGGCCTGCGGAGGAGGGGTCCGGCCGCGGCCGCGATATAAAGGTACGGGACCGCCTAGGAATAATCGCCATGGGAGCAACAACCCCCAGACCCCGAGCGATGGAACTTACCCCGTATCCTGCCGGACGGCTGGGTGGGCCCGGAGGGGTGGCGGGGTGACCTGGTCCAGCGCAGGCCAGACCCTCGGGGGGCCGCATATCCCGCTCGTCGCGGGCTGGGCCCTCGCCTCGGGCCCCACGTTGGGCGCCAAATGTTGGGTAAAAGGTGACCAGGACACCAAAAGAGTGTCTAACAGCCTTTAATGGGAAGCGCTCGCGGGCGGGGTTCCCGGACCCGAAGGAGGCAGGTCGAGGAAGTCCGCCCTGGGCTGTGCTGCGGAGTGGGTTATATGCGTTCCTTGTGGGGGATGGTCAGGCTAGATCGCCCAAAAAAGGTACGGTTAGTGAACGGGGGTTCGCATAGGTCGCCAGGCCGAGGCGTCGCGGGCTGACAGGTCCTTCTACGTGGCAGGGGCAGGGCAGCTTTAGCTGGCCAAGTGTGCAGTCATTGGTCCCCGGGATCTGGGAGGCGCCTTCCGTTAGGGACTTCCCCCTCCGGCGGGCGCGAGGAGGGGCGGCCCATCATGGCCCCAGGGTCCGGCCTTACAATTTGTAGATGACATGACTGTCTATATAGAAAGTCTCAAAGATGTGACCAAAGAAAATAAAAACTTGTAAAACTAATAAATGAACAAGATTTAGGGTATAAAGTAAACATTCAAAATTCAACTTTATTTCAATACACTGTCAGTGAGCATATGGATCCTGAAAAAAATAGAATACCACTTACTTTGCTCAAAACTGCAGATGTTGTTGTTGTTTAGTCACTAAGTCATGTCTAGGCTCCTCTGTCCAAGGAATTTCCCAGGCAAGAATACTGGAGTGGGTTGCCATTTCCTCCTCCAGGGGATCTTCCTAACCCAGGGATCAAACCCAAGTCTCCTGGGTCTCTTGCATTGCAGGTGGATTCTTTTCCCCTTGAGCCATTGGGGAAACCCTGTATTGGTAAAGGGATAGACAATTAGATCAATGGAACAGAATAGGGAACCCAGAGATAGATCCACCAAATATGCCCGATTGAGTTTTGACAAAAGTATAAAAGGAATTCAATGGAATAAAGATAACTTTTTAAACAAATGATGCTGCAGCAATTGGTCAATGATAGGCAAAAATAAATAAAATAAAAACCTCAACCTAAGCTTTGTACCTGATATAAAAATTAACTCATGGTCTTAAATATAAAACATAAAACTATAACTTATCAAACATCTAGAAAAAAATCTGAGAAAATCTTCAGGATCTAAGGCTATGCAAAGAGTTTGACACTGAAAGCATGATACAAAAAAGGGAAAATTTCATCATTTTGACTCCACCAAAATTACAAGTGTTTGCTCTATGAAAGATCTGTTAGCAAGATGAGAAGCCAGGCTATAGACTGGGAGAAAATTTTTGCAAACAACATATCTAACATAAGACCAGTAATTAGGTTATATAAAGCACTCTCAAAACTCAACAGCAGAAAAAGCAGTCCAGTGAGAAAATGGCAAACAACAGGAAGAGATAGTTTTCCCCCAAGAAGATATACAAATGACAAATAAGCACATGAAAAGATGTTAAATATCATTAGCCATTAAGAAAATGCAAATTAAAGCCACAAGATTTCTCTACACCCCCATCAGTGTGGCTAAAATTTAAAAAAAGAAAAAAATACAAGTCCAATGTTGGCAAGGACATGGAGAAACTGGATCACTCATCCATTGCTAACAGAAATGTAATATAGTGCTAACAGTTTGGAAAATTGGCAGTGTCTTAAAAAAAAAAAAAAAAAACCACCAAGAATGCAACTGCCATACAACCCAGGACTGTCCTCCCCTGCACTTATCCTGAAGAACAAAAAGACTCCTCCAGGCAACCTGTAAAGTAGGAGACACTGGTTCAATCCCTGGGTCAGGAAGATCTCCTGGAGAAGGGAACGGCTACCCACTCCAGTATTCTTGCCTGGAGAATTCTATGGACAGAGGAGCCTGACGGTCGGACTATATAGTCTGTGGGGTCCCAAAGAGTCAGACTCGACAAGTGATAGAAACACACACAGACTCCGACCTGCAGATGACTGACCCACGCCGGAAGAAAAATAAGTGAAACAGTATCAACTGCAAGAGCTCCCAACAGACCTCTTGTGTAGTTCCGACTGATATTATCATCACCCCCAGAGGCCAACGTCAAGGCCACGCAACTAGTGTGCGGCAGAGGCGGTGTACGAATCCAGTTGAGGCTAGTAAGTGATTCAATCCTCAGATTGTCTGCGGTGGCCCTTTTCACAGGCAAGTACGGAATCGTGAAGCCTCGGGCCACATAGCTGGAGAGTCAGGCGGCTACTCGGTCTTCTGGGCTAGAGTGCGCTTCCCTGGTTCTTGGGTCCAACTTGTCCTAACTTTTCTGGGCCTCTTTCGCCCAGTCCCAGGGACGCAGGCACCACCCTTTTCCCCGGAAGGCGCGCGTAGGGGGGGGCGGGTCCCGGAGCGCAGTCCCCTCCCCAGACCCTCCCCCCAGGCTATAAACCCGGAGCCGGGGCCGGCGCGAGCAGTCCCGGGCTGGCCGCTCCGCGGGGCGATCGCACAGATGGCGGCGCTGGCGACAGTGGCCAAGAAAGTGTGGAGCGCGCGGCGGCTGCTGGTGCTGCTGTTCACACCGCTCGTGCTGCTGCCGGTGGTCTTCGCCCTCCCGCCCAAGGTAACGCCGCCTCTCCTGGGCGGCCCCCCCCATTCCGCCCGCCCTGGGCGGCCGCGCCACAGTCAGGACCCTGTCCTCCCGAGCCTCGCAGGCGGAATACAATACCGCAGAGGTCCCAGTCTAGATTTCACCAGACCCCTACCCCCGCCCCCTCCACCCCCTGCGTTCCCTCGCTTTCCCTGCCTTGCGCTGCTGTGGACACAATTCCCCTTTCCCAGCTGCTGTTGCTCCTGGGAGCCCGGGTCCCACTAGCCTTCTGGATCTGGTCATTTCTGCAGGAATGATCCTCTTTATCGAGCTCTGACTGTGTGCTTGGTGATGTGTTGCACATTTCACTTGATAATCACAAGAAACTTGATGCTTGGCAAGCTTCAAGCTTAATGAGAGGCAAGCTGTGTGATCTGGGGCTTAACCTCTCTGAACTTCAGCTTGTTCATTTGTAACACAGGAGAAATGATGATACGGATCCATTGGACAGTGGTGAATATTAAAAAGAGGCAATATATGTTAATCTCTTTAAACTGAGCCTGGTACCCAGTAAGTGCTGAAGACTGCACTACACTGGAGACAGCCAAGATTTAAGAAATGCTTCCTGGGAGCAAGTGTGAAGTGAAAGTCACACAGTCGTGTCCTACTCTGTGACCCCATGGACTGCAGCCCACCAGCCTCCTCTGTCCATGAAATTCTCCAGGCAAGAATACTGGAGTGGGTTGCCATGCCCTCCTCCAGGGGATCTTCCCAACTCAGGGACTGAACCCACGTTTCCTGTACTGCAGGCAGATTCTTTACCATCTGAGCACCAGGGGCAAGGTGCAGCGCTAAACTTTGCCTATGTGCAGCATCTGACTTAATCCGGGCTGAAAATGCCCCTCTGAGTGGGGAGGGTTATTTGCCTTATTTTCCAGAGGAGAAAAGTGAGGCTGGGAGAGAAGTGTCTTGCTCACAGTCACACAACAGGCAGCTGAGTGGGATCAATCCCTGGCTTATCAGAATCCAGAACCTAGGTTGTTTCTAGACTCTCAAAGAAAGTAATCCATAGAAGATCAAAGGCTGCAGATTGAGGTCAGAAGTGTCATGACAAAATTCATCACCAGTGGGAGAAGGAGATGGTATCGCAGGTCCCCCGGTGGGTCCCTCACCTGTGCCCAGCACATTCAGGGCATCAAGGTTAGGTATGAGGCTCGTTAGGCAAGGCTTCTACCTCCAGGCAGTTGTTTCACTGTCCCTCAATGAGATACCGTTCAGTTGCTAAGTCATGTCCGACTCTTTGCAACCCCGTGGACTGCAGCACACCAGGCTCCCCTTGTCCTTCACTATCTCCCTGAGTGTGCTCAGACATATGTCCATTGAGTTGGTGATACCGTCCAACAATAAGATATTTAATTGCCATCAATGAAACATTAAATGTTCATAAAAATAAAAGTAAAGAGAGGGTATAATTTAGTGAGACCAGGGGAGTGGGGAGAAGTGTTCAGAGAGGGCTGCCTGGAGGAAGGGGTGAGGAAGTGATACTAAGAAGATGGTGTCGAAAGATCCAGGACAAATTCTTTGGTGTGGAATCATCCTAGCAATTAGACTTTCTTGACATGCGAGAGAAAAACAATAAATGCTGGTGTAAGGATTAGGCTGCTTATTTAAAAGCCGTCCCATCCCTGGCCACTTGCTACTTCAGGACCTTGCACCAACCTCCTTTCCTCTTTGGGTCTCCTTTTTCTTGTCTATAAGGTGGAGGATTGCCATGCTAGCTTCCGACACTTGATGTGAGGGTCTGAACGAAGATGTTGCCTCACTTTGTGAAGCATCGCTGGTGGAAGGCAGGATGGGTCTGGGGGGTTCCAGGCGGTGTTCTGAGGAAGAAGTAATGAAACACACAGGGTCTCTTTCCTCTGCAGAGGGTTCTGAAAGCTCCGCTCTGCAATGAACCCAGGGGCAGGTCCAAGTGTTATGGGGCTGGAAACTTGTACTAATTGAGGGGCTTTCTTTAAGAAAAAGCATACAGATTTACAAGTACAGAATTTAGTACACAGCTTGGGAGTGGCTTTGAACCTTTAAAAACTTCATTAGCTTCACAGTGAACCCACTTCCATATGATCCCCAGTGTGGATAGATAACAGCGCATGTCTAATCGATAAGGTGTTTCACTGAGTGCTTCGCTCTTCTGTGCTGAGTTTCTCAGGTGTTGTCCTATGTAATATCCACATCACCAGGGAGTCAGCTGCTATTAGCATGGAACAGGTGAAGAAATGGAAGCTCAGCAAGGTTAGGTGACTTGTCCAAGGTCACACAACCTATACAAAGCCAGAATGCATTGTCTGTCTGACCACTTCACTTTATGCTCTTTCTTTAGTTCTAATTGAGTGAGAACCTCTCCTGGTTCCCTCCAGATCCCCAGTGGGCACTCTTTGTGTGGCTCTAGATCTCACTGCCTTTTTAACTGGCTAATAAATCAGGGCCTCCTCCCAGGAGGCAGCTCTGGCTTCTTGGGAGATCTTAGCCTCCCTCGAGTCTCTATCAGCACACTCAAAGCCCCCTCTTCCTCCATGTTATATGTATACATTTATCACATTGTATTATTATCATATTCTTGGATGTTAATAACTGATATGTTTCTTAATCTAATGTAGAAGGTGAATAAAAGCATCCTTAGAGAATAGTGAGCAGAGAAATTTGTGGCTTTTGTTGGTCTATGACATACACATAAAGCAAACAGAGTGGGTGTGCTATGCACACATGGTTTCAAAGCAATTCCTGTAATCTTCACCAGTTTAACCCTGTGATAACCTCTCCAGACAAAGGCTGGCAGTATAAAACAGTGTGCTTTCTGTGCAAATGAAGCTTCAAGGCAAGCGTGCTCGGTGTCCACCCTCACCCCTAACATCAGGCTGCTGCTTCTAGGCCTCTCTCGCCTAGAAATTCTGGAACCACCAGTGCCCGTTATAGGGTTCATATCCCAAAAACTTTTGCAAAATTGTTGATATCAGGGAAGAAGTTTGAGATCCTTGGCACTGGTCATTTGCCCCTCACTGGGTCCTGCTTTTCCAGCTTGATAAGGTCTCCAGCATCGCTGCTCTGATGTTCCAGAAGTCTGTATGATTGTAAGGGTTGGTTATCACGCACCTGTCTCCTGGCGACTGGTGAGGGAGGCTGCAGGGAGGCTGGGGTTAATCTGAAGGGTAGAGCCAGGGGCTGGGGGTGGGGTATGGGAACAATTCTTACATTATGTCCTCCTGGCTTGGAACACTGTCAGCAGGGGTGAAAAGGAGTGGGATGCCCTTCTGGAATGCAGTGGCTGCAATTTCTAGGGCCACGGGGATCATGGCTCTTACCCCAAAGAGTGCCAGAGACTGAGGAAGTCAGGATGCTGCCAGAGGGACTGCCTCACAGTTTTCTAAGAATGGCCATCCTGGGAGCTGGGTGTTAGAGGACTGGCCTTGGACGGCTAGGGGAGACAGAGGAAAGTATTAAATCAAGCCTGCAAATAACCGCCAGCCCCATGTATTTGCAGAGAATCTCACCTCCTTTCCCAACTTACTAAAAGCAAATCTTGCTGGACTCACCATCTGGCCATCAGGAGTGCTTCCAGTGGGTACTCACAGGTGGCTCTTTCTAAGGATGCTTTGAGGAGGAGGAGGCATGTAGGAGTGGGGGGACTCTGGGCAGGGCCCCTCCCAGGCGGCAGGTCTGGCTTCTCTGGAGAGCTTTTGTTGTGGTTCAGTCGCTCAGTCGTGTCGACTCTTTGCAACCCCATGGCCTGCAGCACGCCAGGTTTCCCTGTCCATCACCAACTCCCAGAGTTTGCTCAAACGCATGTCCATTGAGTCACTGATGCCATCCAACCATCTCATCCTCTGTCGTCCCCTTCTCCTCTTGCCTTCAATCTTTCCCAGCATCAGGGTCTTTTCAAATGAGTCAGCTCTTTGCATCAGGTGGCCAAGGTACTGGAGTCTCAGCTTCAACATCAGTCCTTCCAATGAACACCCAGGACTGATCTCCTTTAGGATGGACTGGTTGGATCTCCTTGCAGTCCAAGGGACTCTCAAGAGTCTTCTCCAAAACCACAGTTCAAAAGCATCAATTTTTCGGCGCTCAACCTTCTTTCTGGTCCAACTCTCACATCCGTACGTGATTACTGGAAAGAACATAGTGTTGACTAGACAGACCTTTGTTGGCAAAATAATTTGACTTCACTGATCTTAGCCTCCCTCAAGTCTCTATATCAGCACACTCAAAGCCCCCTCCTGTTATATGCATATATTTATCATGATACATTATTGCCATATTCTTGGGTGTTAGTGACTAGCATGTTTCCTAATGTAACCTACGATGGGAGTAGGTGTCTGGGCAGGACACTCCAGAGTGCTGTGCAGGCTGTGCAGTGCACAGAGAGAAGGGAGGAGGCGAAATGAGACCGGATCCACCCGCACTCCACCTGCGAACCTGGCATCCCAGTGCGGTGCCGGACCCCCCTGAGGAAGAGCCCCTCTCCCCAGTTTGCATGAAGGCGTTGTCTGGCTTGCAGCAGTCTTGTTCAGGGGTGGTAGTTACACCTATGAAGTCAGAGGCCCACTGTTTTGCATTTACCTGATCCGTGAGTGGGGGATGTTCAGGTGGATGACCAAGAAAATGGGCCTTTCCGTCCCAGTATTGAGGCTTCGGAATCAGAACTGGATTCTCATTCCACATCCCTGGTCTGTGACCTTAAGCAAGTCGTTTGACTTCTCTGGGCCTCAGTCTCTTCAGTGATAACACGCCCATAACATCACCTCCCCCGCTGGTTAGTCTCTGGGCCTAGTGAATCATATGTTGTGCTGGCATCGTAACTTCTTATTTTTTCATTCAGCCCTCAAGGTATGTTTTAACTCTGCCATTTTGCAGATGAGGAAGCTGAGACTCAGAAGTAAGAGGATGAAAGAGCATGGGCCTTGGAGTTGGGAAGACTTGGGTTTGGGTCTTGGCTCTCAGACTGTGCGATAAGGGGCTTGGGCGGGAGATGTCCCATTTCTGAGCCTCGTTTTCCCCACTTGTGAAGTGGGGAAGACTTGCGGGTCCCTGAAGGGCTACTGTGAGATTTAATTCAGTTAGGATACAGAAATTGTCCCGTGCTGTGTCAAAACAGGGTGGGAGCTGATAACAGTAATGATTGCCAAGTGTTTTCCTCATCCGCCCCATACTGTTTTACATGCCTTTCACATTTTAGTTCATTACATTTCATTTAATTTCTGAAGCCAACCTTCTAGATAAGGGGTCAAGGGAAGTAGACGTCAAGCTCCCGTATTTCTATTCAGATTATAGGAAGCCCTCAAGAAAGGATAAGAACACCTCATACTTATTGATTACTTACTAGAAGTTGGCCCCCTCTCTCCCTCTGTGCCAGCCACCCTGGCCTTCTTGGTGTTTCTTAAATATCCCAAGATTGCTCTCACCCCCAGGGCCTTTACCAGCTTCCCAGGTGGCACAGTGGTAAAGAATCCACCTGCCAGTGCAGGAGACCCAAGAGACTCAGGTTTGATCCCTTGGTCAGGAAGATCCCCTGGAGGAGGTCATGGCAACCCACTGCAGTATTCTTGCCTGGAAAATCCCATAGACAGAGGTGCCTGGCAGGCTCCAGTCCAGAGGGTCACTAAGAGTCAGACACGACTGAGCAACTAAACACGTGCACACCTGCCTGCGGGGCCTTTGCACTTACTGTTCCTTCCGTTATGAACTGCTCTTCCCCCAGACATCTGCAAGCCTTGCTCCCACACTTCACTCATCTTAGTTCAAAGATGAACCCCCTCAAAGGCTTTCCCTGGCCACCCTATCTAACATAGAAAATAAAAATTCCTTTACACTCTTTTCCCTGCCTTATTTTGCCTCGTGGTCTTCATCACTATCTGGCAATGTCTTATGTATTTAAGGAACGGGCAAGTCAGAGTAAGCAGGCTTAGAGTTGACAAGTTCAAATTATTTCAGTGGGCTCTGGGACAGAAAGGCTGTCCCTGGTTGTCTGGTCCCTGGCCCTGGGTGATGAGGGTAGGCAGATAGTGGCCTGGAGTGAGAGAGTCCAAGAAAGGAGATGGTTAGGAGTGTGGGCCTGGGATTGTCTGGCTTACATTTGAAAAGCCGACACACAGGTGAGTTGTTTACTATCTCTAGGAATGAGCTAGCCCTGGGAGGGGCAGACCCTCCAGTGTTAGCAAGGTCCCAAGATGCCAGAGTATCACATTCAGAAACTGGAAAACATTGTGTTTACAATCTCCCATACTCTTCTCTTCTCTCACTTGTGGTCCAGCCTTATAGGTCTTCCTTTGGTTCTTTAAACCTGCCAGACTTGTTCCTGCCTTAGGACCTTTGCACTTGTTGTTCTCACTGCCTGGGATGCTCTTGCCCCTGATCTTCCACAGGTGGATCTGTCTGGTCATTCAGGTCTTAGCTCCAAAGGCACTTCCTCCGAGAAGACCTCCTTGATTACCTCTTCTCAATAACACTTGCCCTCCTCGCTGCACAAAACACTCTCTAAAACAGCATCCTGTTTTGTTTCCTTCATGGCATTCATTCCAACCTGAAATGTTCATTATTTGTTCACCGCCTGCCTCCTCCACGAGACTATGAGTGATCTAAGGGCAAGGCCTGTGTCTTTCTTGTTCCCTCAGCATCCCCAGCACCTAGAACAGAGTCTGACACATAGTAGGTACTCAGTAAACTATGCAATGAATGAATTTGCATTTGAGCCAGGTAGCTCTGATTTCTGAACACGTGCACTTGCTAAACTCCTAGACTGCTACTAATTTGTAGAAGATCTAAGCTGAAATCACTGCTTCCAGCCTTTTCCTTCTTCAGTGGGGAAAACTGAGGCCCAGAGGGGACATGGAAGGACCTTCCCACCCCTCCCAGCCAGGTGGTCCCAGAACCCTCATCTGTGCCCCCTCCATGCTCTCCCGCCAGGTTTGACCCGTTTCCCACACAGACCCCTTGGCCTTGGAACCGCTCCTCTGAGGCCTAGCCAACTTTCCACTTTCCTGGAGATCCAGCCAGGTGTGTAAACAGACCGACATAATTCCTGATGAGGGGATGGGGAGCAAGATCATGTTTCCTGACCTGACTCAGCTGGGCAGTGCCCTCTGGACTGATGAGCAGGATTGTGAGACACCGCCCCCCCAGACCTTGAGGATGCAAAGTGAGCACCCTAGCTAGACCGGACCTGAAACAAATGACACAGGTGTGTCCCAACAGCTCCCTCCAGCTGAGATGCACCAGGGATGAGAGAGATGCACAAGGCCATGCCATCTCTGGCAAGCCTCAATTTCCTCATCTGATAAGTGGACATAACGACACCCACCTGCTCAGAAGGCTTGGCAGTGCCTGATGCAACATAGGTACTTGAATTGTAGCTATTGCTGTTATCTGCAAAATAGGGGTACTAGGTGCTTGACTCTATCCACTTGTTCATGAAATTCACAAGGGGAGGGGCAGCCAATGCGAAGGAGCCTGTGCCGGGGGCGAGGGGAGTCAGGAGGACTGATACGCAGGACAGAACAGTGATGCCCAGCTCAATAAAGACATTAGAAAAAGGCTGGCGAGGCCAGCGTGCCCCTTCTGGCAGCCCAGTGGCTACCCTGCCCAGTTCCTTTTCCTTCCCTCTCCTGCGAAGCCCTCTCTTGGTCTGGACTGGAGAGAGGGATTTGATTTCAGCCATGTTAAGCTCTCCAGCAGGAATGTGCCAGTCCCTGGGAGGCTCAGGATGTGAATTCAAGGTTGCTGATGTCCCAGGCCACATGCCTTATTCATGCCCTCTCCTCTGTCCCCCAGGAGGCCCCTTGAGAGCCATAGCCAACACCTCTCTAGCATTCATGAAGTGTCAGGCATGGTTCAACGCACTTGAGATAGGCTAGCTCGTGTATGCTCGTCCCAGCTCTGTGGCACAGGTGCTATTATTGTCCACATTCACAGATAGGGAAACTGAGTCACAGAATTGTTCAGTCACTTGCCCTAGCTCCCATGGTTTGGAAGTGGCACAGCTGGGATTCTGACCTGGCATTTTAGCTCCAGAGTCTGTGCTTTTAGCCACTGTGTGACACAAGGGAGATGGACCCATTTTACAGACTAGAAGCCTGAGGCTCAGAGAGATGAAGACACTTGCCTAGCACCTCACAGTCACTGAGTGAGTAGTCAGGCTGCCATTCGAGCCTACGTCTGCATTATCGAAAGCCCACATTCCTTCTTGGTTCATTGGAGGCAAGGGGAAAAGGTCAGGGAATACATTAAGAAAGGCTTCCCAGTGGAGAGACCTGTCATCCTGACACTGGAGTGGGAGTTTGGAGGTTTTGGGGTCTTGGGGGCTCTGAAGACAGGAACTAACATGAATTGTCAAATATGATATGTAGGAGCTTGGGTTTGGGTGCTTGGGTGCAAATTCTGGTTTTTTAATATGCTGTGTGACCTCGGGCCAGTTGCATAACTTCTCTGTGCTCAAGTTCCTCATCCATAAATGGGTACGATAACAGGTGATGATAGTTGTAAAGGGCTCAACAAATGCTGACTGGCTTCATGGCTAAACCACCTCCTGCGTCCTGGGCTCTGGGGAGTCCTTTAAAGCAGAGTTCTGAAGTGTTTTGCTCTCCAGGAGACATTCGGCAAGGCCTGAAAACATTTTTGATTGTCACAGCTCGATGGAGATGCTACCAGCGTCTAGGGATGCTGCTAGACACCCTACAGTGCACAGGATTGCCCCCACGACGAAGAGCTCTCAGGCCCCGAACGTCAGTGGCGCCAAGGCTGGAAGCCCCTGCCCAGTGCGTCTGCTTGGCGTCCTCTCCCAGCAGGCCCGTGAGGCAGGTGTGATCAGGTCCCATTTCCTGTCAGGAACACTGAGGCCCAGAGAGGGGAAGAGCTTGCCTGTGGACTCACGCCTGACTGCAGAAGGCCTCCCAGGGTGGAGGGGATTTGGAAATGGAGGGCCTTCCAGGCAAGAAGGCCCTTCCAGGGCCTGTGAGCCCTGCCCCAGGCTCTGCTGCGTGGAGCTGACGGTCCCCTCTGCCCTCCTGGCTCTCAGCGGGCGGGACCAGCCTCTGTTCCCGTGATCAGGAGAAATAACAAGAGCAGCCCTTGTTCGCTGCCACCCACAGCCCCGATTGTCCCCTCAGCTCCACATGACAGTCCACCTTTCTCGCATGACGGGCCGCTTTGCTGGCTGGCCCCTGGCAGCCCGGAGTGCGGGAGAAGGGAGGAAATGGCTCCCTGCTCCTTTAAGCCATTTTCTGCCCCATCTGGAGCCCCCTTGGATCCCTCTCAAAAGGGCTGGGAGGTGACAAAACTTCTCCTGGGGCCTGAGCGAGCGCTTGACAGCATGGAGTCCAAGAAACAGAAGTGTGAGCAGTTTGCTGAGACACAAGTCTTGGAAATGGGCTCTGCTGTGTTGACATGTGAGACCAGAACATGGGGTATCCAGGCCTGGGGGAGCCAGCAGAGGCCTAATGCACGGCCCCGCCTGCAGCCCAGCTCTCACTTCTTCTTGGGGAAACTGAGGCAGTCCTGAGAGGCCCTTCCTACCCCCACTAAACTACCCATCAATCTGGGATACCTGGCTTCCTTTCCTGCTCCTGATCTGTTTTTTCTATGGGATCTGGACCTCCTCCAGACCTTGACTTTCCTCCCCTGAACAAAGGGTCTGCCCAGAGTCACTGGGCTGATTTGTCCTCCAGAATCACTCTCTGAAGGGGAGGGGGCAACGTCGTGAGAGTATGAACTCTAGCACCAGATCTCCTGGATTCCACGCTGGCTCCCCCACTTCCTGTGTGACCTTGGGTAAGTTACTTAGCCTCTCTGTGCCTCAGTTTCCTCCTCTGTGTGAGGACACCAATAGCATCTACCTCAGAGGGGGGTTGTGAAGATTGGTTTTGATACCTGAAATACTCTGGGCTGCTCTTGATCATAAGAGGTACTAGTTAAAGAACTGTTGTTGTTGTTGCTCAGTGGACAAGTCATGTCCAATTCTTTTCTGACCCTGTGGACTGCAGCACGCCAGGTTTCCCAGTCCCTCACCACCTCCCGGAGTTTGCCCAAGTTCATGTCCATTGCATGGGTGATGCCATCCAACCATCTCGTCCTCTGTCATCCCCTTCTCCTCCTGCCTTCAATCTTTCCCAGCATCAGGGTCTTTTCCAATGAGTTGGCTATTTGAGTCAGGTATAATAGTAATAGTCGTAGTATTGTTATTGCTTTACAAATGAGCCTGTGGGTCTGGAAGTACTTTATAGGGGATGAGACTTGCTTCTGCATCCTCTTGGCTTCTTCCCTTTACTCTCTGTGTAGGTTGTTGGGTTCTCTGAGCCTCCAATTCCTCCACTATAAAATGGGGGAAAGCTGATCTCCTAGGAGCTTCTGGAATTTTAAATGAGATAGTGCTTATTCAGAAAAAAAATCCCAGTGAAAGTTCCCTTGCCATTCTTACTCTTAATTCTGAAGCCCAGGGCCCCAGAGGCCTTAGAAGTGAAGGACTGTGGGCAGTGGAGAGTCATTGTCAAGGGGGGCTTGTGAATGTCATAGCTCAGGCCTCAGCAGCAAGGGTCAGCTTTCCCATCATCCCCTGCATTGACTCCCAGGAGGCCTGGGGCAGAGCGAGCTGGACCAGAGAGGAGGTGGGACAATGGTAAATGGTAGAGACTTAAAATGTCAGGGGCAGGGAAGACCTCAGTGCCCAAGAGAAGTTAGGCTAAGTGGTGAGCCCATAGCTGATCCAGGATGGATCCCTGCCAATAACTTGCTCCGGGGGTGGGGGTGGGGGGTGGGTGGAACAAGACACTTCCCCTGCCATCCTTGGTCTCCCCATCTGTCTCATGCATCCACTCACCTCATGGGGCCATGCTGAGGAGCCAGGGAAACTAAGCACTTTGTAAAAAGTGAAATAAGTACCTGCAAATGGTAAGGTGCAAATTAGGGTCCTTCCCGTCTGGTTAACCAGTATATCCCCAGCGCTTGGCAAACAAGGT
The DNA here is from genome assembly GCA_006410635.1 of Cephalophus harveyi. NCBI lineage: Eukaryota > Metazoa > Chordata > Mammalia > Artiodactyla > Bovidae > Cephalophus > Cephalophus harveyi. The sequence continues at coordinate 474,966 of SJYT01008508.1, read as the reverse complement.
GCTTAATAAATATGTGTAGAGTGAATATGGAATCAATGCAAATATTTCTTTAGTGTTTCCTGTGTGCCAGGCACTGTCCATGAGTGATCCTTACATTTAAAAGTATTAATTGAGCACCTGCTGTATACCAGCTACTAGTCTAGGAGAACACGGCAATGAACCAAATAGTCACAAATCCTCTTACTTGTGGAGCTGACATTCTAGAGGGGTAGACATTTTTTTTAAAAAAGCAAACACATAAATAGATAGATCTATGTGTGTTTGTGTGTGTGTGTCACTCGGTCTTATCTGACCCTTTGCAACCCCATGGAGTTCAAAGGAAACTGCCAGGCTCCTCTGCCCATGGGATTCTCCAGGCAAGAATACTGGAATGGGTTGCCATTCCCTTCTCCTAGGTAAGATCTATAGTATGTCAAATGATGATCAGTACTATGGAGAATAAGATCACAGAAGGCAGGGAGCCAGGAATGGGGTAAGTGCAATTTAGAGTCAGAAAGATTCAGAAAAGGGAACATTTGAACAAATGCCTGAAGGAGAAGACACTGGAGCAAAGAGTTGAAGGAGGTGGAGGAACAAGCCCTGAGTGCCTGTAAAGGAAGGGCAGTCCAGGTGAGGAGACAGTAAGTGCAAAGGTCCTGAGGTCGGGGCATGGGGGTGTTCAGAAATAGCAAATGGTCTTCCTGGATCCTCATGACAGCCCTTCCAGAAGCCTGACCACTGACCCCTTGATCACAGAGAAACTCAGGTGAAGAGCATAGGTGGCATTTAAAGGCGATCCCAGCGTAATGCCTTCAGGCTGGATNTCCAGGTGAGGAGACAGTAAGTGCAAAGGTCCTGAGGTCGGGGCATGGGGGTGTTCAGAAATAGCAAATGGTCTTCCTGGATCCTCATGACAGCCCTTCCAGAAGCCTGACCACTGACCCCTTGATCACAGAGAAACTCAGGTGAAGAGCATAGGTGGCATTTAAAGGCGATCCCAGCGTAATGCCTTCAGGCTGGATTTCAAAAGTCGGGTTCTCTCCGGAGGACAATCATGTCCGGAGGCTTCCACACCCTGTCGACGGTCCTCGTCCCCCTCCATCCCTTCGGGACTCCCCCGGAAACTGTGTGGGTGGTGGACACGACCCCTGACTTCCCGGGAACCCTGTGTACCCCTCTGACTCGCCCACAGAGAGGAAGGCGCTGCCTGAGGTCACATGGTCACTTGGCCTCTTTTAGGGAAGAACTTGTTCCAAAAGTTCTCAGTTCTCTGGCTGAGTCAGGCCGCTGGGGGAGTTTTTTGGGGGGCTCCTCCCTGTAAAATGGGGAAAAACTGATCTCCTAGGAGTTGCTGGGATTTTAAATGAGATAGTGCTTATTCAAAGAAAAATCCCGGTGAAAGTTCCCTTGCCATTCTTCTTCTAACCCCGAAGCCCATAGCCCCTGAGCCCTAAGAGAGGGACCACGGGCAGCAGAGGGTCACTGGGCAGCTGCTACCCCGCCCCCACCCGCCTGCCTGGCTCATGAATGATTAGTGAGGCTTGGAGGGGGCAGTGGGGTGTGAGCTGCCCCTTGAACACTTCTCATGAATGGTTCGAAGAACCTGAACTCGTGACATCTGCTAATAANAAGAGAGGGACCACGGGCAGCAGAGGGTCACTGGGCAGCTGCTACCCCGCCCCCACCCGCCTGCCTGGCTCATGAATGATTAGTGAGGCTTGGAGGGGGCAGTGGGGTGTGAGCTGCCCCTTGAACACTTCTCATGAATGGTTCGAAGAACCTGAACTCGTGACATCTGCTAATAAGTCCAGGGGTCTAACACAGTCCGTTCAAGTGGAAGGATGGGGTGGCTAGCCTTGGAGGTCTTCCGGGGCAAGTCTCTCCCTGCCATTTCTCCTCTTTCCCCCATTGAGTCTTAGGCCCAAATAGACACAGGGAGCTTCTCACTGCTGTCTCGGGTTGTTTGGGGGCTGAGGAGAGGTTAGGAGGGAGCCTTGGCTGGAAATCTGGGCTGTCTTACGTATTTCCTGCTGAGTCACTCTGAGCCAGTTTCAGGCTTCACCCTCCAGGCCTCAGTCTCCTCCTCCAGAAGGTAGATAACTCTGAGATCAGCCGGGCTTGTCCACAGGACCGAACAAACCCAGAAAGGATGTGAAAGGACCTCTGAAGTGCTTTTCTGTTGAATATCTGTCCTTGCGTTTTCCTTCATAGAACCTACCTGAACGTGGGAGGAGCAACATTCACGTTAAGTTTCAAGGGCTTAACCCAGCACCTTCACACAGTGAGTCAGGAAACGCTGGCTGTTACCATCACTACAGTAATTGTCTTCCCTGAGCCCAGGGCCCTGGGCTCAGACCACCACGCTGAAATCACGCTCCGCCCCTTGCTAGAGACATACACGTGGGTGAAGAGGTGGCCGAACCTCCCTCAGCCTCCGACTTCTGCTTTCTAAGCAGGGCCGCGAGCCGAGCAGGGGAGCGCAGCGTGTCCAGGGCGGGGCTCGGCCCAGGCCACGGTGAGCCCTCAGTGAGCGGCAGCTTCATTACCATCACCTGCCACTCACAGCGGAGGCAGCGTGAGCCTGGGCCAGTTGCTCAAGCTCTCTGAGCCACACGCAACCCGGGGACAGCGGACATTACCGCCTCGGGCTGTGGATAGGTTGAATGAGGGAGTCCACGGGCACCATGCCTGGCACATCTTAGATGCCCAGTGCGGGCAGCCGTCTCAAATGAGAGTGCTGGTGCTCTGAGGTCCCAGGGGCAGCTGCCCAGGAGACCGCAGGGAGAGATGCAGCCAGCCTGGCAGGGCTTCCAGACACGCCGCGTCCACCCGCGTTCCCTTGGACGTCCTGCCCAGCTCTGTCAGGATGGCGAACAAGCACCCTGATTTATGGATGGGGATGCGGAGGCTCAGAAAGGCCACTGATCAGCCCAAAGGTCAAAGCTTGGAGGTGGTGAACCAGTATTTGCACCCGGGAGTCTGGGACCCGTTTGGGCCTCGTCACCCTGAGCCCCAGCTGCCTTACGTAACTCCCTCTTTTCAAGTGGAGGCTCGTGCCTCTTGGCCTCAGCAGAGAGAGTTTCTCTTGTATTGTCTCTCGTCTTGCTGGGTCCTTTGCCTGGGTCTGCTGTGTGTGCTCCAAACTCCCTTCCTTTGGGGTTAATATCTACCCAGCATCCGTTGCCTTCATCCGCACATGAAGTGCAGGCTGGAAGTGCCTTGGGGATCTTTGGGATGAAACCACTAGTATAAGGAAGGCAAAAAGTGGGCAGAAGTAACAGATTCTGTCAGGAGGAGGTAACGTTTTGTAACTTAATCTGCCAGGCACTGCTCCCAGCACTCAACCTACATTCCCTGCATTTAATCCTTGTAACAGTAACTCTGTGAGGTTGAAATTCTTACCATCATTATCATCATCCCCATTTTACAGAAGAGGAAACCGAGGCACAACAAGTCACTTGTTCTAGGAAGCAGTAGAAGCAGGATTCAAACCCAGGCCCTCTACCGCTAGATGCCAAGCTCGCAACTCAAGCGCCTCTGCCTCGATGTCGGGCTCTGATTTCAGCCCCCCATCTCCTAACTAATTCCCTGCCCACTGTTCTTTCTGCTGATCCCAACGGCTCCTGTTTCTCAGGGGCTGGGCATTTTCTAGGTGCAGTATGATGCTGCAGTTCCTATGTTATCTATGAGCAAGCTGAGGTCCGAACCTGCCCAAGGTCCCTCACACCAGCCGTGGGTGCCTGAGCCGATATTTCCAGCCCCGAGTGGCTTCAGAGATTTTGACCACTGTGGAGGCCCAGCCTTGGGCTGGAGGGGATACTGAGAGATTGAAGGCCTGGCTCTGGCCATTCTAGAGTTCAGGGCTTTGCACAGCCCTGGCCCCGGACATTCCTGGGGAATGGGCCTCTAGTAGGCACCAGGAGGGCACCACTGTGAGCACCTGGTCCTGATCCTGCTTCCCGAAGGGCCTGGCACGGCGCCTCGCTCACAGCTCAGCGCCTTGACAAAAACGCAACCCAGCAGGAAGCTGGATGTGGGGCGGGAGAAGGGGTGGTGGGGTGGACGCGGTTTCCGAACAGCTCCCGCCCCGGACTCAGAGAACACCCCAGTGCTCTTTCTTTCTTTTCCCGGGTGAGGGGGGCAGGCTTGGGGGCAATGGGGGACAAGTTGCCTTGTGTCTGTCTGGAAATCATTCCCCCAGCTCAAAAATTAACTGCCTGACCTGGCACTTTCTTCCTTCTCGTTGTCACCTCTGCGTGTTTTGCCTGCAGACTTTAATCCCCGTACTTACGGACCAGCTGAGCCTGAGAAGCTGGGATTTCTTCAGTGGGCGGATTACAAGGCTTTCTGTCAGAAATGTCTGGATCAGGCTGGCATGAATCGGGCTGGTGAGGGACTATGAGGACCCTGGCCCAGTTGTTGCTTCCAGCCAGGGCCAGGACTAGGGACAGCCAGGTGAAGCACCCCAGGAACAAAGTTTCAGGAGGGACTCACTGTCAGGGTCATGTACCCGCCTCACCGTCATCCCAGCCCAGCTCCCAACTTCTGCCACCTGATAGACCTCAGAGTGCAATGATCTTTCCATGAAATGGGGTAAAACAAGTCCTTACATCTGCCTCGCTGTGTGACCTCAGGCGAGACACTGTCCTTCTTGGGGCAGTCATTGTACTAGGGGTTAAATTAGACCAGGGTTTCTCAGCCTCAGCAATGGTGACTTTGCTCCTATTGGAAACAAGTCATTTTCTGCTGTGGGGGGCTGCCCTTGGCACTGCAGGATGTTTAATAGCCTCTGCCCTCTAGATGCCACTGGCATCATCCCCTCCAATCACCCAAAAATGTTCCCTTTGTCCCCTGGAGGTCAGAGTCATCTCCTATTGAGAACCACTGGATTAAGTAATCTCAGGTTAATTCTAGCTCAGATATTTTAGGATTTATTTAAAGATTTAAGAACAGTTTATTTGAAACTCAGCTTTAAGAAATTTGGGCTTCCCTTGTGGCTCAGCTGGTAAAAGAATCTGCCTGCAATGTGGGAGACCTGGGTTCGATCCCTGCGTTGGGAAGATCCCCTGGAGAAGGGAATGGCTAACCACTCCAGTATTCTGGCCTGGAGAATTCCATGGACTGTATAGTCCATGGGGTTGCAAAGAGTCAGACACCGTTGAGCAATTTTTCACTTTCACTTTAAGAAATTAAACTTGTATTATTATTTTAAAAATAATTTTTTTTGGGGGGGGGGCTCTGCTGGCTGTTCCTTGCTGCGTGGGCTTTTATCTAGTTGCAGGAAGTGGGGGCTACTCCCTAGCTGCAGTGCATGGGATTCTCACTGTGGTGGCTTCTCTTGTTATGGAACAGGGGCTCGGGACACCCAGGCTTACGTAGCTGTGGCACGTGGGCTCCATAACTGCAGCTCCCGGGCTCTAGAGCACAGGCTCAGTAGCTGTGGTGCACAGGCTTACTTGCTCCACAGCATGTGGGATCTTCCAGATCAGGGATCAAACCTGTGTCTCCTGTATTGGTAGATGGATTCTTTACCTGAGCCACCAGGAAAACCCCTATGCTTGTATTGTTACTGCAGTGTAACAATAGCTCAAATCTATTGAGCATGCCCATGTCAGTGGTCATTTCATATGAAATAAATGACTCTCCAAGGTAGAGACTATTATTACGTGCCTATAGCACACAAGGAAACTGATAGTGAGGCCTTAAATAACTAGATCACACAGCTAGAGTGTGGAAGGATTGCATTTAGTGTTCCAGCTTGTCTGAGTCCAAAGCCAATACTATTTTTGCGTGTGCATGCTAAGTCATTTCAGTCATGTCCGACTCTTTGTGACCCCAGGCTCCCCTGCCCATGGGATTCTCCAGGCAAGAATCCCGGAGTGGGTTGCCATGCCCTCCTCCAGGGGATCTTCCCAACCCAGGGATTGAACCCGTGTCTCCTACGTCTCCTGCACTGGCAGGCAGGTTCTTTACCACTAGTATCACCTGAGAAGCCCAGTGCTATTTCTACTGTGCATGTTTATTATAGGAAGATTAGAAAAGACAGATCAGCAAAAGGGGATATAGTACTTTCTGATGACAAAATTACTACGATGGTGGAGTCCAGACTTTTCTATTCCATTCACCTTTCTGAAGCAGTCTGGAAAAAGTAACAAAAAACAACAAAGGGGACGGAATTGCCATATCTGATAAAAGAAGGGCAGACCACAATCCCACCCTGTTTGTGAAGACGAGCTGACAATGATTGTGGGATTTGGACCAAAGTGCAGAAGGGAACCAAGAGTGGCATGTGCTTCTGCAGCTCCTGAACAGGAGGTAGAAGTCTTCAGAAGGATTTTTCAACTCTATGAACACTTCCTAATCCTGGCAAAGCCTGAAGCATGCACAGGGGAAGGGAGAGTCACTGAGATGTATGTGACAGTTCAGAGTGCAGATGAACTGGGTGAAGAGACTTGAAGACCCTTGGCAAGAAGTAGGATGTTAAAGCGGCAGGTGAGAGAAAGGATAGATAGCAATCAGCCGTTTGGTTCTAAGGGTGCTAATTTTCTCTCTCTGAGTCAGAGGCTTACTCAAGGAGACACTGAAGAACTGTGATATTCTTAGGTCTTTATATTTAATCTCCACTCCAAGTCTATTGCTTAGAGTAGAGATATTAATATATTTCAGGGCAGCGCTGGTGACAAAGAATCTAAGATAATCCACAGGGTTACCTGCCCAGCCCAGCTTCCTTCCAGCTCCTGTCCACACACTTTCCTTTAACAAATATCTGTGATAAGTAGCCAGCATGGGACCTACAAAAAGGTCATGTGAGAAATAAGAGGAAAGAGAACATCAAATGAAAAATAAACAAAGAAAAATACTGGAAGAGTTGTGTTATGAAGTAGGAGAAACTGCTGAACTGACATTTCTCTGTAAAATACACACACAAAAATAAATAAATTATGACCTTCCTAAAATAAATCTCAAGAAATAAAAGGTTCAAAGAAGAGAATAAAAAGTAGATGGAGTTGAGAAAAGCAGTGTCGGAGGAGAAATGAAGGGATGAAAGAAAAGTGGTCAGTATGGAAGACAAAGGAAATCCAGCTTCTGCATAGTTGGTGTTGCTGAAGAAGAAAGAAAAAGAAATCAAACAATTAGACCAGGGTTTCTCAGCCTCAGCAATGGTGACTTTGCTCCTATTGGAAACAAGTCATTTTCTGCTGTGGGGGGCTGTCCTTGGCACTGCCGGATGTTTAACAGCCTCTGCCCTCAAGATGCCACTGGCATCATCCCCTCCAATCACCCAAAAATGTCCCCTGGAGGTCAGAGTCATCTCATATTAAGAACCGCTGGATTAAGTAATCTCAGGTTAATTCTAGCTCAGATATTTTAGGATTTATTTAAAGATTTAAGAATAGTTTATTTGAAACTCAGCTTTAAGAAATTTGGGCTTCCCTTGTGGCTCAGCTGGTAAAAGAATCTGCCTGCAATGTGGGAGACCTGGGTTCGATCCCTGCATTGGGAAGATCCCCTGGAGAAGGGAATGGCTAACCACTCCAGTATTCAGGCCTGGAGAATTCCACTGGGGTTGCAAAGAGTCAGACACAGTTGAGCAATTTTTCACTTTCACTTTAAGAAATTAAACTTGTATTATTATTTTTAAAATAATTTTATTTATTTTTGGCTCTGCCGGATGTTCTTTGCTGCGTGGGCTTTTATCTAGTTGCAGGAAGTGGGGGCTACTCCCTAGCTGCAGTGCATGGGATTCTCACTGTGGTGGCTTCTCTTGTTATGGAACAGGGGCTCCAGGACACCCAGGCTTACGTAGCTGTGGCACGTGGGCTCCATAGCTGCAGCTCCTGGGCTCTAGAGCACAGGCTCAATAGTTGTGGTGACAGGCTTACTTGCTCCACGGCATGTGGGATCTTCCAGATCAGGGATCAAACCTGTGTCTCCTGTATTGGTAGATGGTTTCTTTACCTGAGCCACCAGGAAAACCCCTACACTTGTATTGTTATTGCAGTGTAACAATAGCTCAAATCTATTGAGCATGCCCGTGTCAGTGGTCATTTCATATGAAATAAATCACTCTCCAAGGTAGAGACTATTATTACGTGCCTATAGCACACAAGGAAACTGATAGTGAGGCCTTAAATAACTAGATCACACAGCTAGAGTGTGGAAGGATTGCATTTAGTGTTCCGGCTTGTCTGAGTCCAAAGCCAATGCTATTTTTGCGTGTGCATGCTAAGTCACTTCAGTCATGTCCGACTCTTTGTGACCCCAGGCTCCCCTGCCCATGGGATTCTCCAGGCAAGAATCCCGGAGTGGGTTGCCATGCCCTCCTCCAGGGGATCTTCCCAACCCAGGGATTGAACCCGTGTCTCCTACGTCTCCTGCACTGGCAGGCAGGTTCTTTACCACTAGTATCACCTGAGAAGCCCAGTGCTATTTCTACTGCAGCTGTGCATGTTTATTATAGGAAGATTAGAAAAGACAGATCAGCAAAAGGGGATATAGTACTTTCTGATGACAAAATTACTACGACGGTGAAGTCCAGACTTTTCTATTCCATTCACCTTTCTGAAGCAGTCTGGAAAAAGTAACAAAAAGCAACAAAGGGGACGGAATTGCCATATCTGATAAAAGAAGGGCAGACCACAATCCCACCCTGTTTGTGAAGATGAGCTGACAATGATTGTGGGATTTGGACCAAAGTGCGGAAGGGAACCAAGAGTGGCATGTGCTTCTGCAGCTCCTGAACAGGAGGTAGAAGTCTTCAGAAGGATTTTTCAACTTTATGCACGCTTCCTAATCCTGGCAAAGCCTGAAGCATGCACAGGGGAAGGGAGAGTCACTGAGATGTATGTGACAGTTCAGAGCGCAGATGAACTGGGTGAAGAGACTTGAAGACCCTTGGCAAGAAGTAGGATGTTAAAGTGGCAGGTGAGAGAAAGGATGGATAGCAATCAGCCATTTGGTTCTAAGGGTTCTAATTTTCTCTCTCAGTGAGTCAGAGACTTACTCAAGGGGACACTGAAGAACTGTGATATTCTTAGGTCTTTATACTTAATCTCCACTCCAAGTCTATTGCTTAGAGTAGAGATATTAATATACTTCAGGGCAGTACTGGTGACAAAGGATCTAAGATAATCCACAGGGTTACCTGCCCAGCCCAGTTTCCTTCCAGCTCCTGTCCACACACTTTCCTTTTACAAATATCTGTGATAAGTAGCCAGCATGGGACCTACAAAAAGGTCGTGTGAGAAATAAGAGGAAAGAGAACATCAAATGAAAAATAAACAAAGAAAAATACTGGAAGAGTTGTGTTATGAAGTAGGAGAAACTGCTGAACTGACATTTCTCTGTAAAATACACAAAAAAAAATAAATAAATTATGACCTTCCTAAAATAAATCTCAAGATAAGAAATAAAAGGTTCAAAGAAGAGAATAAAAAGTAGATGGAGTTGAGAAAAGCAGTGTCGGAGGAGAAATGAAGGGACAAAAGAAAAGTGGTCAGTATGGAAGACAAAGGAAATCCAACTTCTGCATAATTGGTGTTGCTGAAGAAGAAAGAAAAAGAAATCAAGCAAATAAAACAGAAAACAATATTGGAATCTTTAATAGTAGAAAATTAATTTACCTCTCTTTCTAGAGGATTAATTAATTAAATGACTCTGAAGTCTAATTAATTTAAAACATATGCAAATTTTCTGTCTCCAAGTTAAAAAAAAAAATGTATAGAGACTCATCAACTCTGAACTATGTCATGGCAACATGAATGAATTGAGGATTAAACCAAATAATGTTATGGATATCCAGGCAAAAAATTTGATGAGCTGTAAGGGGGAAGAAATCAGGCTGGCCTCAAATTTCTGCACAATGAAGTATTTCCTAATTCTCATAAAAGAGAATGCAACCTCAGAATTTTATAGATACATTACATATGTATTCAGGGAATGTCTATTTTTAAAAAACATGTACATATATATTTGAACTTTGGAAAAATGAAGAAATTCATTCGTAATCTCACTCC